>HG814233.1:2998-212566 GCA_000576735.1 Penicillium fuscoglaucum FM041 | reverse complement strand
GGCGTTGACATCGGCGCCAGCTCCGAGCAGTATCTGCACTGTCTCAGGGCTTCCTCTATACGCAGCGGTCTGTAGGGCGTTGCCGAAGTGACCACCCTAGGCATTGACACCGGCGCCAGCTCTGAGCAGTATCTGCACTTTCTCAGGGCTTCCATTACATGCAGCGGCCTGTAGGGCGTTGCCAAAGTGACCACCCTGGGCATTGACACCGGCGCCAGCTCTGAGCAGTATCTGCACTGTCTCAGGGCTTCCATTAAATACAGCGGCCTGTAGGGCGTTGCCAAAGTGACCACCCTGGGCATTGACACCGGCGCCAGCTCTGAGCAGTATCTGCACTTTCTCAGGGCTTCCATTACATGCAGCGGCCTGTAGGGCGTTGCCAAAGTGACCACCCTGGGCATTGACACCGGCGCCAGCTCTGAGCAGTATCTGCACTTTCTCAGGGCTTCCATTACATGCAGCGGCCTGTAGGGCGTTGCCAAAGTGACCACCCTGGGCATTGACACCGGCGCCAGCTCTGAGCAGTATCTGCACTTTCTCAGGGCTTCCATTACATGCAGCGGCCTGTAGGGCGTTGCCAAAGTGACCACCCTGGGCATTGACACCGGCGCCAGCTCTGAGCAGTATCTGCACTGTCTCAGGGCTTCCATTAAATACAGCAGCCTGTAGGGCGTTGCCGAAGTGACCACCCTAGGCGTTGACATCGGCGCCAGCTCTGAGCAGTATCTGCACTGTCTCAGGGCTTTCTTTGTATGCAGCGGCCTGTAGGGCGTTGCCGAATTGACCACCCTGGGCGTTCACATCGGCGCCAGCTCCGAGCAGTATCTGCACTGTCTCAGGGCTTCCATTGAATGCAGCAGCCTGTAGGGCGTTGCCGAAGTGACCACCCTGGGCGTTGACATCGGCGCCAGCTCCGAGCAGTATCTGCACTTTCTCAGGGCTTCCATTGTATGCAGCGGCCTGTAGGGCGTTGCCGTACTCACCACACTGGGCGTTGACATCGGCGCTAGCTCCGAGCAGTATCTGCACCGTCTCAGGGCTTCTCTTGTAGGGCGTTGCCGTACTCACCACCCTGGGCGTTGACATCGGCGCCAGCTCCGAGCAGTATCTGCACCGTCTTAGGGCTTCCATTGTATGCAGCAGCTTGTAGGGCGTTGCCGTAGTCTCCATTGCATGCAGCGGCCTGTAGGGCGTTGCCGAAGTGACCACCCTGGGCGTTGACCTCGGCGCCAGCTCCGAGCAGTATCTGCACTGTCTCAGGGCTTCCATTGTATGCAGCGGCCTGTAGGGCGTTGCCGTATTTACCACCCTAGGCGTTGACATCGGCGCTAGCTCCGAGCAGTATCTACACTGTCTCAGGGCTTCTATTGAATGTAGCGTTGACATCGGCGCCAGCTCCGAGCAGTATCTGCACTGTCTCAGGGCTTTCTTTGTATGCAGCGGCCTGTAGGGCGTTGCCGAATTGTGGGCGTTGACCTCGGCGCCAGCTCCGAGCAGTATCTGCACTGTCTCAGGGCTTCCATCCAATGCAGCGGCCTGTAGGGCGTTGCCGTACTCACCACACTGGGCGTTGACATCGGCGCCAGCTCCGAGCAGTATCTGCACTTTCTCAGGGCTTCCATTGCATGCAGCGGCCTGTAGGGCGTTGCCGTGCTCACCACACTGGGCGTTGACATCGGCGCCAGCTCCGAGCAGTATCTGCACTGTCTCAGGGCTTCCATTGTATGCAGCGGCCTGTAGGGCGTTGCCGTAATCACCACACTGGGCGTTGACCTCGGCGCCAGCTTGAAGCAATATCTCCACAAGGCTCTCATAGCCTCCAAGAAAAGCTGCTTGTAGCGCACCTCCACTCCCTCCTATTTTCACATTCACACCCTCCTCAAGGAGCCATTTGACAAAGTATATATGCCCACCACTAGCTGCCTCATATAATAACCACTGGCTGCCTCATATAATGGTGTCTTGCCGCTGTGACTCTTGGCCTCTTGGTCGGCTCCCTTCCTCCGGAGTATTTTGCCGGCCGTGACATGACCCCCTCGGGCTGCCAAGTGTAACGCTGTATCTCCATCTATGTTCCTTATAGCGACATCCTGGATATCCGACACCACAGGCTCTATGAGATCCTTTAGGTTAGCAGCAGCAGCCATATGTAACAGTGTTGTGCCTCTTAGTGGGCATAGTCCGTTATACTCATCTAGTTTCTGGTAAGTCCCGACCCAAAAACTAAGCACTCGTTGTAGGATCTCTTTCTCATCCTGTAGAACATCGGAACGAATCTCAGCAGCCTTTTCCGCATGAATAAATAGGTTCGTAGTGGCATAATGAATCAACGAATATTCTTGGATAAGGCCCTCTTTAGTTCCTTTGAACCTGCTGGTTCCTGCTAGTATATGAACTGTTGCAAGATACACTAGACACGATCGGTAGAGAGTTGCCTGGCATTGAGAAAGAATCGTATTCTCGTTCATGGACGACATGCTCATGCCGATATTATGACACAAAGCTTGAAGCCCTTTTTTGCGCAAGAAATCATTAACTGACTGGTGTACTACCTATACAGTCTCATTGTTATCCCCGCTTGGGACGACTTCGGCTAGTCCGCCGGAAAGAGCCTTGATTCTTGACAGCATTTTTTCGTTGCTTTCGATAAAACCGGAGATTCTTTCCCATTTCTTTGGAGACAGCGGTTCCCGCACATTCATAGCCACGAGAGCATATCGCATCTCGGTCACAGTTAGGGGTCGCTCTGCCAGACATACCCATTAAAAGAAGACAAATGACTGCTCGCGGTTTCTCTTCTCTATCACGTCGTTCAGAATATACGTGTAAACATCTCCCAGGTCAGCTGGGACCTCGCGTAACCAGCAACAGATGTCGTCAAACGATTCTCCTTCACGAACTTTCCGCTCGATGAGGGGAATCATAATATGAACCCATTGAAAAACTCCATTCGCTTGCTGGGTTAACTGCTCGACTAGCATTTCCCTCATCTTCTGGCTGGCGTTGTCTTTGGCCTCTGTCTTGACAAGTTTGTCTTAGACATATGTGGCAATGTCTTGCTGATTATGATCTTCCACCTTTATCTCTATAGCCTGTCCACTTTCCATGATAGGATAGTGTCGACATGAGATACAAACTTGGATGCATAGTTTCATTTTCTCGGCGTGATCAACAAGGCGATGAAAATATCCTGCCAGCTGCTGAGCAGATTTAGCCCCGGCCTCATCAAGAGCATCCACAAAAACCATCACGTGCTGTTGGTTGGCTGATGCTAGAATGGCACTTGCTAGTAATTCTTCTAGCATCACCTGTGGCCATTCCCACTGACGTTTGCCATACCCAAACTGCTTACATCGCCGGTCGTATTTCTCACGTATCTGAGGACGTACAGTCGGATCGCGGTCGAAAAGCTGGTTCATTAATGATCTGAGCATTCCTAGCGGTGTACGTTGCATCTCTGCACCCCGAGCGGTGAAAAAAAAGTCGAGGCGAATACCAGGGCGGTCGGCATCTGATATTTGGATTTCGTCGTGCAGAAATACCATCAAGGTCGACTTTCCTACACCTGGATTGCCCTTAATCCATAGCAGACCGTGGGACTGGCTCCTCCAGGACTGGTACTCTTCCAGCTCTAGAATCCATTTGCAGGTATTCGTATGGCATGGCTCGATATTATCCCTCCTGTCAAGCATCTGCGGGAATGCCAGTGACTCAAGCACCTCTGTCACACTTGTGAGTGGAAATTCTGTTTGACTCATGGGGAGCGAGGCGAACCGTTGTCTATCTTCTGCTGTGGGGTCTCTAGTCGGTCTAGATCGGAAAGTGGCTTCTAGTTAATATTGCCTGGCTTGAACACGGCTTTAGGTCTCTTACTAGATGAGAAATAGTTTTGGGTTATCGAACCATGGTTGGTCCCCACCTGAGTCCCCGAATTCTCGTTACCAAACGATGTGGAAGCCATGCTAAATAGCTCGTGTGTGGCTGTCACAGATAGAGAGTAGACTCCAAAGTCGAAAGAGGGAAATTCAGCCCCACGATCAGGTGACTGTCAGGCGCTAAGCCTTGGCGGCTACTTCTCCCATCTGGTTGCCCATAGGCAGCTAGCAAATGTAGGGACATGCGGGGGTCCGCGATAGGAACCATTATGTCAAGGGAGAGAACTAGACTCAAATCCAACTAGCAGATTACAAAACTATGGGGTCACTCGAAATCATCTGCGTTACCTAACACTGGTCCACCATTGGTAACAGACTCATTACACGACGATTTTGCCAAAGTTATAAAACAGTGAATTTCAAAGGCAATTATATATATTGGAAGGCTGTCGTCAATATGTAGACGTAAAAGTAATTTCGAAAGCTCTACTGTAGTTTAGACTAAGTTAATGCTATCTTCGAGGCAAGTGATTTCCCCGCATCGCTTCACCCAAAGGCCGATATCACGCACGAACCGCCGAGCAGCACCTATTTTCACGCCATGCTTGACAAAGAAATCTGGATCTTGATCTTCATAGATTTGCGAAAGGTCGAGGCAGTTCTCGAGAGCCACATCGCATGCTTTCTTGATGTTATCTCTGAATGCCTCGTTACTTACACGTGACTGCTGCCATTCTGTATAATCGTCCACAGCGACATCTAGCAGGCTGTTAATTACGACTGATTCGGTGTAGCTGGGCCCGGTTGGCATGGTAGCATTAGCAGGAGGCTGTATCGAGTGTTGAGATCCAGCCGGAAGGACATTGATATTGATTGGAGGACACACTGAACCCGATGTGGAGTTCTCCGCAGCTTTCTTTTTCTTGTCCAGTCGCTGGTTCTCTTCGGCATAGAGCTGCTCGCGAACATTATCAGGGACATCAGCGTGGGTCTCGAGAACCCCACCTTGCTCCACATATTTGACGAGGGCCTTCAGATGGTGTGTCTTCAATCTGTGGTGCGTTTTTCCCTCTGGATCTTGCCAGCAGTATTGTCCTTCGTGGCGACATGGAGGCCCAGGACATCGCATAACACGATACACATCGCGCCAGACGGAATATTGGCCGGAGACCTGCTCGGCGTCAATCTGAGCGTCTCGGTCCGCGAGCATCCGTGTAGTCACCGATGACTTTCCTCGCTTGTCCGTTCTAGAAAGAAGAGGTCCACTGTCTTCTATGTAATTGATCGATATCTGGAGTCGGATCTTCTTGCCACGACGGAATAGATAGGCCCACGCTAGCAGCTGTTTCTCCACCGCGGTCCAATCAACACTGGTACCTTCAAAGTGTTTGTCAATGTTCCGTTGGGAGTTCACCGATAAGACCATGTCAGTATCATCTAGTTTCACCCGTCGGCCACGGGCTGTCTTCCGCCCTAAAATCGTACAGGCATCCTCTTTTATCTGTTCCCAATAGAATCTAGGTGGTTGAATAAGGTCTTGTTTTGTATCCTTCACCACAACTCGATTGTTCAATTTGACCCTCCACTCAATTTGGTAGTGGATACAGTCCGGAGATTGTTCATCCCATGCACTTCCATCTGTACGTTCAACCACAGGATCAAAACTCTGCTGGTCCGATAGATGTTGATGCAAGGAAGGTGAACATTCACCAACTACGTCCTCAGAATCGGGTGAAGGGCAGATTATTGATGGCGTCCATTCGCGGTCTGGGTAACCAGGGGTGGGGGCATACGAGGGAGTCCGTTCCCATAGATTGGGCAGTTCAGGTCGGTAATCATCATCGTCGTTGAAAGGAGTGTGAGTCATCCCCCCCAGGCAGAAGACGCCACTGATGAGTCTATTAACATGGCTGTGTCAGCTTCCACCAGGGGTGTTCCAGGGCGTGAAGAAGAGAGGACTGTAGCTGACAGGCTGAGTATTATGATAAGCGGGTTCATGGGTAGTCTGTAAGGACAGGAAACAAGTAATGCAAGTCACTATTTGCAGGTTGGGTGCCGAGTAAGCCCCCCAGACCGACTTGGACATAGGAACAGAAGTGAAATGACAGATGGCCAGATTCTCGAGGGACTCCCAAGATCTAGTGTTTGATTTGTTTACATTTCCATAGAAAATTCTAGTTTACTTGGATCGCCAATACAGTCACAAGACGAAGCGACGTATTTTAACGAAAGTAAATCACGGTATCGAGACTGATACAGGCATATTGTTATTCCGACCAAGGTCCTAATATGGTCTAGTGCTTCTTGGCAGTGGGGCTAAATAATTACTTTAAGAGTGTAGGTGGTCGCGCCAGTTTCGAGACGTACTGTAGGACCGTGGAGGAATTGTAGATTAATGCAGATAGACTTTATCAAAAAAGAAATGAGTTATAAAACACCATTCATTATTGTTAAGATGATAATCAAAAAAGCCCAAAAAAAGCAGTGACCGTGGATCGAACACGGGACTTCAAGATAGATGCATATTTGCAATCTCACACTCTACCGCTGAGTTACCACTGCTGTTGATGGAATAATTGTGCGTAGGAATAACTAATGTATTCTAAGCTTCAATAACCCCCGCTCTTAACACAGACAACGGTGAAAGCCCTAGTTGGTAGTATGTTTCAATGGCTGGCAAAGATGATTGAATTGATTGTCCGATGTTCGAGGCAGCGGATGTTGTCATTCTTGTGTGCAATCAAACCGTGCTCGGCCCGACGAATTATTTTGGAATAGGAACATCTTGCTCACGATTTGACATGGGCAAATGTGTGATAGACAATATAAATCTTGACCGGAATGTAATAAAAACACATCAGTGCCATGATCCTCCTCAACAAGACTTGTCATCTCAATTCATGGTCCATCCTCATTTGAGCACTCTCTTCTTCGAGGAACTTTTGCAAAATCCCAGGGTGCCAGATTGCCCAGATGACCATGACTGACAACATCAATAATGCGTCAAATACATATATTGGCCACTCATGCTCCATCAGGTATCCATTAGAGCCAGCTGCGTATTCAAAGACTCGAAAAATGCTCCGAATCAATATCAGAGCACTGAGGGCATAGAGCGTCCGAAGATGTTTCTTCCAATCAAGTTCTCCAGCGAAAGTCTTAGCAGTGGGACGTCGATACATGCGAACTTCAAATACCACCGATGTGAGAATGAAAAAGCAAAACATCACAACTTGGATGAGGAGACCGACAACGACAATGTTGCTACCCATTTTAGAATTGCTTCCGGAAACCATGAGACCGGCAGCTCCACCTTGGATCAAAAACGCGAGAACGTCGCCGGAAACAAAGACTTTCGTAAGCCAATTGATGCGAATGAGCGAGTGTGATTTGGCGTGTAGACATCGGATGATCCGACCCAAAGCCATATAAATAGATGCCGCAAATAGGGTTGGACCGAGGAGGAGGAAGACGTTTTGAATAGCATATGGTATTATCGAGCCTGTTTCGTGATGGGCTGCGGTGCGACCGCCATAACCCGCGACCTCAACTATTTATTTCATTAGCCCTGTTTTTGAACCTGTCTAGGTTTGGGGTGGACAACATAATCCGCCGATTGAAAATGCCGTGCAGAAGCGCGCTCGGGTCTGTGAAAGCTTCCGGAAGTGAAATACTGTTGCGGCAAGGAAGCAGAGCAGGAAAATAATGGAAGCAGCGATTGAAGGAACATATTTCCATAAATAGTAGCCTCCCTTGTAGGGTTCAAGTTTTGCCATAATCAGCAAAAAGTTTAGTCAATGGGCTCGACCAAACACAGGTGGTGTGAGTCCCAATCGCTATAACTTGCAGCAGATTGGTAACAATTGCGGTTTTATTCGTAGAATTTGGATGTGTACAAAATGCTGAAGAGGAAATATGTCTCCTTTTAAAATGTGTAATGTTGCTTGAAAGCTTAGAGAGGTTAATTATCTCCACTATCTCGGTTTGGTGGAGCCCCAAATATACGTTATACGCGTATAGAGAAGGGGAGGTGACCACAGAGTATGTATGTACATATTGCTGACTTCCCGCCCTCAAGGCGGGCCCGACTAAAGTGCCCACGATTGCTCTCGGGCTAGGCTTCTATGCCTTGGAAAGATTTATCAACTAGAAGGATGGTAACTTATTAGCGCGTTACGATACCAAAGATTCGACACAAAGGGCCTAATAATCCTAGTGTACCTCACATATTTCCGATAGTATATCCTATACGTGTAAACAATAATGGCTCCATATGCTAGTAATGGCTAGAAGATTAAAATAACTTGTCGTTTTTATGGAGACGCTATTTCAAGATCGATTTGGAGGAAGGCGCTAGTTTTGCATTAGAGCTGCAATAGTGCGTCAATGTCCGACTTATCATTTAAACAAACAAAACGAGATCGATATACTCCATACGCAAGTATAAATTAGATAAATAATACCACGCTCCAATGAACTTTACCTTGTATATGAGGCGCCTTTCGTGTCTATCCTAGTGTTCCGATATAAAAGCTCCGATTCTTATACTTAAAAGATATAGTTAAAGAGCTCGCATTAAGCAATCCGCAATCCGGGTATGAACCGACGATGATTTGCTTGCTATATCGAAGCTACTACCCGGAGAAAATCTTTCCTGGTAAAGCTGTGATCTGGTTCGATATTTCCAACCGTTTTTTCCTATACCGCCAATGTTCTCCTAATCCACTATATTGCGATTAGATTGATTTGTATATAGAAAATAGAAAGTCAACTTAACCCGACTTACGTTGGTTATTCCAGTCTGGTCTTCTATCACAATGTTTATTCGTAAAAGCGGTGGCGTCTCAGAAAGGAAAGCCCCGCATGGCAGAGGTAGAGTGACCTAGTGATCTAACCTTCTGATGATTTTGCATCTCTTACCATCACCCATTTTCAAGTTCACAATGCCCGAACCCGATATTTTCCAGCTTCTTCCCAAGATGATTGGTGAAACAATTACTACATACTGTGACCCTCCGGATTCTGCTTATTACCCCCCTCGCGACTGGATCGTCATCGACAAGCTGGATGAGAATTCAAGGCTTATTACCCAAAGTGAGCTCGCTAGTGGTATGGGACCCGCATTTACCGCTGGAAAATATCTTTGTTGGCCTAGTGCTGGGAACGAGAATAAGCTCGCCTTTATGCGTATCTACAAACAAATTCCTCTAGATGGCACTAGACTTGACAGCGTGCAAGTTCGGGAAGCACAGGCTTCTAAGCCACGAAACCATGTGGAGCTAGATGCTTTGAAGGATTTTACCGAAAACAAGTGCACTGCTACTCCCAAACTTCTTGGATATCGATTCGATAAGCAAGACGGAAATGACCTTGTCCCCGGAGGATATATTATGTACCTTGTGTGGGAAAAGGTCCCAGGAGATCCGCTTGATATTAATGAATTCTGGAGCCTTCCCTTTAGCCGACGGCAAATCATCCGTGACAAGTTCAAAAAGGCCTATGAGTTTGTTACTAAATGACTTGATGATAAGCACGTACTTGTAACTAACTGGGATTAGGGAAGTTCTAAGTTTTGGGTATAAGCCAATTTTGTCATCCCCGTCAAAGATCATACTTGACAAGACCACTGGTGATATGTATGCTCTGCTCTCTCACTTGCTCTACTCTATATCTTGCAATCTAAAGCTAATAACACACAGTAAAATCTCCGGTTTCAGCTGGGCTGCCCGCATCCAGCCAGAGAGGGAATGGAAGGACTACAACTTCGTGACGTTTACCCTGGTTCTGATCTCCCCAAGGCAGGATAAGGAATTTCCCGCCATGACAAGCGATCTACAAGATGTGCAAAACAATGGCTGGAGGTGGTGAAAAGGATGATCGTATGCCCAGAAAGAACTAGGGGGCAATTCCTGTCGCTTGATCTCATGGTTTGACCAACTAGCTTAAAGAAAATACTACCAAGGTCCATTAAATTAAGAACATCTCTTTCTAGTTCCTCCTGCTACTAACTGAGTATTATAATAGAACCGTGCTCCCTTTAGTCGGTGGAAATAATACAAGAACCTAGTGGCGCCTACTTCTATGGTTAGTATCTGGAGTAAAGCTGGATCTGTTCATCATTCTACAAGAATAGTTGGCCACGTTTGCGGCCTCGTGACATCTTTTCGGTCGTCTTTTCAGTCGTCTTTTCAGTCGTCCTTTTATATGGCCTTTCTTTACATATTCTCCCCTCACTAGTGTTGAGGCTGGCCTATAGGCAACTTAGTATTTCCCGGGAATTGGAGTCGGTGTCACTGTTGGTGAAATTGTCATCATCTCTTCCTTCCGATATTTTACTTGCATCGAACGAAACAGTAACGGATGGGAATTGTCAAATTCGTCGTTGAGTAAAATGCACCAGGGCTCACACCGTTCTTGGTTGTCGGAGGAGCACAAAAGCTGCTTGAGTCGCAATGACACTAGCCGGGTTTAGAGCCATTTCATGGGGCTGTGCCGACAGAGCGATGATATTTGCCTAGTACACATGCGGAGAGGTGAACTATTGCCATCTTTCCCAAGTATATCGACGAGAGCCATGTGACGATTATAATTATTTGTTGAGTTTTAGATGTTCAATAATTCGATCATACCGAAACAAAATAGTCGAAGCTACCTATGTAAATGTAATACAGCAGTCCTCATCTCCAACATCATGAGGAATGATCTCAATTTGCTCCTCAACGTCTTCTTCAAGCTCCTTCGCAGTAACTTCAGCAACTTCCACCTCCTCTCGTTCACCAGAGCCATTTCCAGTGAGAAATCCAGACCGATGGGAAAATAAATTAACCACGTTTTCCCCGCCTCTTCTAGAAGGCCGAATTACATGTAGCTTGAAGGCGAAGATGATACCTGGTGCCGTGTTATATGAATCGACCACTTTTTTCCCAGCAGCATTTGAGAAACCCCCACCAATCTCAACAGGAACACCCGGTATTGGCACGGATCCAGAAGTGCTTGTTCCTAAGCTTGATGTACTTTCTGTTGACACTGTGAATGAACTAGGGGTAACCCGCAAACCGGAGACAATATAGACGGGTCGCTTGCCAAACATGCCTGAGTTGACGTATTTGCTGACCTTTGGTATGTTCAGTATCGCATCAATAGTTTCGTCGGTAGGCTGTGTAGCGAACTGGAAGATCTCATGATCGGTATTGCTATAGTGTTGCAACTGGGTTCGGCTCGAATCGACGCTTACCGAAGCAGATGCTAGGCTGACGATATTGGCCAGCCCGTTCCAGCCAGTAGATTGACTGTGGTCTCGACAATGAGTGTGGTTCTTTTCCAGTATTGTATTTTTGCTAGGGAGTGTGATTGGTGTTGACTCTGTGTCTGGGTGTGCTAGGACTGAAGTCGGGTGTTTTGGGTGGGCAATGACAGTGCCCAGGCGGAGGTCACCATCAGGAGTAAAGGTGAAGTCGGGGGGTAGAAACCAGGTTCGCTTTCCAGCCTGCATATCTACTTGCTGATAGATAAATAGTTTATGATGGTGTGAATGTACAAGAGAGTTGGCGAGTAACATTCTGATATTTGTCCGCTCCATCGGTAGTGTCGAAGCCGCTGCCCAACCAAATTCGGGCACAAACATCGCGGTGCATAGCCACCCCATTAGGGATTCCAGTCCTATTGGATTTTAGGGTTCACTGCTAATCTCTCTTTCGGTGTAAATCATATACTTTAATTATCGTATACACTTAATTAGTAGATTTATAGATTTATAGCGAGGTCGTTATTTATATAGAAGTATTGTTTTTCTTTATGATAGTCGAATGCATTCTATCGAGGCTCCATTATGGGTGGCCGTAATCGCGGTAGAGACGGGGCAAGAGAGTTGGTCCTTAACTTCCTTGAGAATTTTGGGATCACCTTTTACTTTGCTGGCAAAAAGGGCAAAAAGCTTTTGAATTTTGCAAGTTATTCGTATTTAATAGATAAATGGAATTAGATGATTTGCTGTGCTTGAGTCAACTGCCCACTCTTGTTCACTATATCACTGGCCTAGGGTATCATCTCCAAGTATTCGTAGCAGATATTGGGTTCCACGCACTCTTCTAAGTAATCTCCTTCTATCGAACAGGAGCAAACGATATCGTAATCAACAGTTGGTCAGCGTGCAATCGTTCAGGGCACAAAAGACATCCAAATTACTTTTTACAGTACCCCAAAACCATATCGGATTCACGAAATAGTCTGTCCGGCCAGGTGCGCACATTCTCTTTAGCATTTTAACCATTCCCGGCATTGTTTTCAGTTTCTGCAACAGGCGGCTGGAATTGTCCATGGCTAGGACGCACGGCAAAACCGTGGCATATGAGAGAATCGTTGCGGCTATTCCAGCCGAGATAGCAGTTGCCACCGAGCTTCCGGGCTCAAGAACCCCCTTGCAGCAGTGAGGTTCGAGTTCATGTTTTATGATATCGGGAATGACGCCAAAGGTGCTTAGGGCGAGGAGGTTATCTGGGTCGCTCCGTAGGGGGTTTGATGCAAGGAATTCTCCATCGTGGCTGGCAGCGTATATTGAGATGACCAAATTGTGGCGGGCTGGGAATGCCTCCCCTTGAAAAGGTCCTGAGTTTCCCGCGCTAGCTAAAAAGATCACAGCCTTTTTCAGGTCCCGTTCCACCTTTTCAATGGCGGCGGATATGTCGCTAAGGTCGTCGTGATCTGTACAACCAAAAGACATAGAGATAATGTCGACTTGTTGTTCTCCAGCCCAATGTATTGCCTTGACGAGGTTTAATATAGGAATATAGGACATGTTTTGGCAGAATACTCACCTCCACAATGTTAGCTCGGCTATCGTCGAGTTTGTTAGGCACCTCTGCCACCCGTGCTACATAGATATCCGCAAGAGGTGCAGATTCCATAACAAGCCGCGTCATCAGGGTACCATGGCCATATGTATCGGCTGGAGACTCAGAGGAACAAGCGAAATCTTTCCAGGCCTGGACACGTTCAGATCTCCGCTCGTCCTCGAAGAAAGGTATAGTATTGTTGTATCCGGTATCCAAGATAGCAATGCGAATTCGCCGCTGTCCCTTCACCTTAGGATGACGTCCCATTAGGGCAACCTGGGAATTGATAGATTTGAGATTGTGCAGCCATTCCTTTGCTATCATGGGTCTACCACTATGGAACGCTGCTGGTAGCTTCAGAATTTCAAATTTCTGAATGGGATCATCATAGGGTGAGACGTTCTCGCCCTGGGCACGTCGCTCGAGATAATTAATATCCGGGTGGTTGTTTCGAAATGCCGTTTTTGTGAGATGTGCAAGCGGCTTAACGACCTTCTTATACAGAAGGTCCCTCCTTATGTCAACATCAACGGATTCACCAGACCCGGCCTCTGGCGGGACTCTTGAACCTGCGCTTGAGTGAGGCTTCTGCGGTGTAATGAAAGTTTTATAACGTAAACAACTTTGAATGGATTCTTCAAATGTAGTTTTCAAATGGCTTCCAGGGGAAATGCCTTCCCACTCAGTCATTTTCAGCTCTTTCAGTCCTGCCATCGCTGTAGTATGGTCTGCCCTTATTTGACCTGGGGTATCGTTTGCCTTCCTGTTCTTAAGTGGCCGACCAAGACCTATTTCGATAAGCAAAAGCCCAAGCGCTAGGATCCGGGGCAATCGGTGACTGAGGATAAGTCCGCCATCATTGACGAACTCGGGTAAATTTGCGGCCGTGTTTTTGTCATGGTCTAACGCTAAGTAGGCCATTAGTGGAAGCTCAGCCCTCGCGTGGCTATTTGTGTCCTCCTCTTGCATAATCCAGATGTTTTCACTGGACCATTTTTGCTGCATCAGCTCGGAGGAATACAGCAGCCAGAATGCATGGGAAATTGCGTGAGCAAGAGTGATTTTGTCCTTAGTGGTAAGTCTATAGTCCTGCAAGACCGTACCGAGACGCAGCCCTTCATTTGGAAATACAACCCGCTGTAGCGCTTCCGAGTCCCCCAGGAATGCGATGTTCCCTTTCGAATAGAGCAGCTTCACGCGGGTATATATGTAGTCCTTACTCTCCAGGATTTCGCAAAGCTCTCCAGTCTCTGGGACCTGATAATCCCCCGCGCTCGTGTAATTGTCGGTTAGACCTTCAATTCTTGCATGACCTCGTCGTCCAGAAGTTTGCCTAATGACAAATTAGTCCGCGGGATTAAGTGTTGTAGATCGCAATAGTTGGGATGTCAAATACATGGGAATTTCCAGCTGATATTCCTGCCAAAATGTCATTTTCAGCGATGCAACGACGATGTCAAACATGGCTCGGTTCTCCTGAATTTGCAAGGCATGAGATAAATGCAACCTTGTGTGATGCCATGGGCGAAGGGCGTCCGTTACGAGGACATGGGCATCAGAAATACAGGCAGACAGCAATTTTAGAGCCTCTGGAAGTGCACCGTTGACGTGGGTTGGGAAGTCATCTGGTATATAATCTCGTCCGCCCCTAACTGGTTCGCGCTGACCATGATCGCCGAGTGCAATTATACGGTCACACTGCGACGAGAAAGCTTCCGCACCATCTTGAACGTGTTTCGTGTAACCTTTGATTGAATGACGCAGCTCACGAGGGCTCCTTTTATACTGTTGTAAAACCTGGATCAATTTATACTTCGCGTCTTTCTCCGGTATGGTCGACATTGGCTGGGGATTCGACCACTGCCGTAGCAACAAGGGTTAGTGTCTTGTACCAATAGAGGCTTGAAAGTTCACTTGCCGTGCATATTTGGAGGAGATTGACCAAGAGTATTTGAGATGCCTTTTCGACGTCTGGGTCTATGCAGAGAATTGGGTTGGAAGGGAAACAGCGGTAAGGTTTGGCAACAACTTTGAGCCTGGTGCCGATCATCGACGCGACAGACGACTTGTCTTTCACAGCGCAATCAAGGATAACATCCCCAAATGAATCAATAAGGTCGAACATGGCCAACCCAGTGCCGTCCGTCCTCTCGGAAATAACTTGATGACGCGGATGTTGTGTACGTGACCCCGCATCTCGTCGATGAAATCGCGTGAAAATGGACAGGCGTGGCTCACCCTGATTGGACGTCTCATAATTCTCACCTCGTTCTTACTCATTTGTGTTGTATCGTCTCTCCATCCAAATCACATAAACACCCGCGGATTTCAAGTCTCGTGTGTGCCAATCCAATTTGACACACACCCGATCTACCAGGAATGGATGCCAAGAGGCCTGCCTCAGAGCTTGCCAAGGGCTGTCTCATAGCATATGAACGATGCCTGGCAGCCACAGCAAAAAGCCCAAAGCATCATGAATGCTTGGAAAATAGGCTTGCTGACTTCAACCTCTGGGCCGATGGAGTTGGAGCCTTTGCCCGCTTGAAAGCATCTCTCGACACGAGGCTCAAAATTCACCCCGATGAGCTGACCATTGTCAAATCCAACCTCATATTACTTCATCATTTTCTAGAAGAATACGCCAGTTTTGTGGAGGAGGGCATCTCTGTTGTTGATGTCCTTCAGAGTATCGATTCGTCTCTCAGCAATCTCACCCTCTTTGCGAAGGCAATCCGTCGTTCGGGGAGAAAATCACGCGTTCATAAAGCCGATCGAACTTTTAATTCTACTGAACATACAGAGCTAGAGTTGCATCTCAAATGTATAGCTCTTCTGCGGCCGGGAACAGGTCCTCGTGGAAGCTCAGACCTGACTGGCCTTACTTCAGCCCAGAGACGCCTTATCGATGCCAACCTGAGGCGAAGGAACCGGTTCATCTATGCCCAAAGGCATTCAAAAAGGCTGCAAGCCGTCCACCTTACTCAGAATTCCCGGATAGAACAACGTGTGGAGCCAGATAAGAACCCGAATTTGGATGATCGCCCGGTGTCATCTTCAAGAGACCCCGAAGGAAGAATTTCAACAGATAATTTGTCAACGAAACATCAGAAGGGCGCTGAACTAAAAGTTGGTGTAGCACCATCTACTACCGGGTCCGGAACAACGGCTTCGGCCCCCGAGAGCAAATTCCAATACACAGAGAGCAAAAATCCCAATCCAAGTCGTCAGATGTCGATGATTACATCTATCGCCTCCAAAGCCCGTTATCCAGGCCCTGTGATCCCCCCTCCGACTCAAATGATATTTAAGTGCCCTTGCTGCTGCCAGCCAATGCCCGTTGAGGACGTCATACACGAAGACCATTGGAGGTGTGGAGCAATCCCAATCACTCTACAAATATCGAGGAACGTAACTGACAATAGGTTAAAGGAAACATCTTGTTGAGGATTTATGTCCTTATACGTGCATCGCTGACAATTGTCCCACTCCACATTTGTTTTACAGCAAACGAGAGGACTGGGAGAAGCACGTCAAAAATGATCACGATCCGGCATGGCAATGCCCATTATGCGACGATGGTGATCCACTCTTCTCGACCATGGCTGGTATCATGGACCATTTGAATAACAACCACGGCGAAGAAATATCCGAAGACACCATTCCAGTCGTTTTATCGTTGTCTGCGGTAAATCCATTATGGGTTGAAGCTTGCCCACTGTGTGAATCAGTGGGCCCTCGGGACTCACCTGAGTTAGTGGATCACGTACTAGAGCATATGCATGATTTCTCCTTGAGGTCTCTTCCGTGGGCGTTGCGAGCCCCGCTTGAGACTATGCGGGTGGTTGGTGTACATAACCTGGAAGTCCGAGACGCGGAAAGGCTTCTGCAATGGCTGGGAGATGTGAATCCTGAAATCTCGACTGAAGGACAACAGCCACAGCTCCAACTGTGTCAGTCCGATATAGCTCCATTCCTGGAGTTCTCACAAGATACTGGGATGAGACCTAACGTTATGGACTATTTTGATGAAAATGACTACTTTGCGGAGGAACTCAAGGATGACTCGATGTCGTTCGAAATACAAACGAACGATTCAACACTACAACTGTATTCGGGGGTACCAACAGAAGATGGTGATGAAGAGCCATACATTCAAGCCAAGTCCAATTGGAGAACTCTATCACATGATGCATACTCTGTGGCGTGGATCTGCGCCCTTCCAAAAGAGCAGACCCCGGCCACAACCATGCTTGATGAAATACATCCTAATCTACCGCAGCCGTCAGATGACCACAACTGTTACACTTTGGGATCCATCGGGGGGCACAATATTGTCATAGCCTGCTTTCCGAAAGATGATATTGGCAATTCTTTCGATTTGCCTTTTGTAAACCGGCTGATTGGCACCTTTCCATCCATCAAGATTGGCTTTATGGTTGGAATTGCCGACGGCATTGCACCTGAGGTTAGGCCTGGCGATGTTGTGGTCAGTACCCCAGTCGGCAAATTCCCTGGAGTGATCCAATTAGAGTTTGGGAAGAGTAAAGATGGTGGTGAATTCACACAGATAGGGTCGCTGAATAACCCCCCATCCTGGCTTCTAACAGCTCTATCTGAGTTGGACATGGAACATAATTTTACAGGATCAAAGATAATGGATGAGGTGAACGAGAAGTGGCCAGTACTGGCGGTGATTCATTGGAGATCTGATTCACCGGAAACAGATGACAGCCGTGCCAGCAAGACTACGGAGAAGGAACCCAGGGAGATGCGAGTGCACTACGGCCTCATTGCTTCAGGTAACCCGGTCACCAATGACGCCTCCTTTCGAGATAGGATCTACAAGGAATTTGATGGTCATATCCTCTGTGTCGAAACAGAAGCGGTGGGAATGATAAACGATTTCCCGTGCATTGTCATCCGAGGGATTTGCGACTACGCGGACGCTAGTAAGAACAATGTCTGGCAGAGCCATGCTGCTGCTATGGCGGCGGCATTTGCAAAGGAAATTCTGGGATATGTACAGCCGAGAGTCATTGACGATGAACGCCCAGTGAAGGATATTCTAGACCAGAGCCAACCTCATGATACTGTATCCACGGCAGACCATGAGATCCTTGATTGGCTTACACCGAGAGACTACAGTTATTTGCAGCGCCGCTACCTTGCGAAGCTACAGCCAGGAACCGGCCAATGGTTTCTCAATTCTGCTGGGTACCAGACTTGGTTAAACGCTGGTGGGCAGGTTCTTTTTTGCCCAGGAATTCCTGGAGCTGGGAAGACAATAATGACAGCTACTGTGATTGAGGACCTCCATGATAAATTTCAAAGTGATTCCAGTATCGGTATAGCATACCTATACTGCGACTTCCGGCGGCAGGACGAACAGAAAGCCGAGGACCTCCTCATAAGTCTGCTGAAGCAGCTGAGCCAGGAAGCGCACTCCCCGCGAGAAAGTGTGAGAGCTCTCTATGAACGCCACAGCAGTAAACGGACACGGCCATCATTGGGAGAAATATCCGACGTTCTCCACTCCGTGGCTGCCACTTATTCGAGAGTATTTATAATCATCGATGCTCTCGATGAATGCTTTCATTCTTCTCGAACAAACTTGCTACTCGAAGCTTTTTCCCTTCAGGCCAAATGCGGAGCAAATATTTTTGCGACTTCCAGGCCCCTTCCCGTGATCGCGAAGATGTTCAAAAAGAGCATATCAATAGAGATCCGCGCAAGCGATGATGATGTGCGGAGATATATTGACAGTTCTTTATCGCACCTATCACCGCCTGTCACATGCAATGTGGTACTGCGTGAGGAAATAAAGATTGAAATTGTCAGCGCAGTTGACGGAATGTGCGTGCCCTCTCATGTTCTGTAAGCACCATGCTTAAATTTTCTAGGTTTCTACTCGCACACCGTCATCTTCATTCCTTGACTGTAAGGAGAACACCTGAGGCTATTCAAGCTGCGTTTGAAAACTGGTCTGGTCCATCCGAAGTGTGTGATCAGGCCCACGAGTTCACAATGAGGCGAATCGAAGCACAGCCTAAAGCCGAGGAAGAACTTGCCAAGCAAGTTTTATCTTGGATTATCTGCGCAAAGAGATTGCTGAGTTATTGGGAACTTCAGCATGCACTTGCAGTGAAGATCGGAGAGCGCGAACTCGACGAAAGCTCCTTAATTGAAGATATGGTTTCAGTGTGTGCCGGATTAGTCACAGTCGATGAAAATGGCTTCATTCGAGCTGCCCACTATACAGTGTTAGAATACCTCCGGCGATCACGGGGACATTGGTTTCCAAACGCGGAAATCGATATCACAACGGTCTGTGTTACCTACCTCTCATTCAGCATCTTTCAAAGCGGATGCTGTAAAACGAGGGAGGAGTTCAAGTACCGGCTAGAGTCTAATAAACTCTTCGACTATGCTGCAAAAAACTGGGGCCATCATGCCCGCATATCACCGATTGAAGGCGATTCGTTTATTCTGGACTTTCTCAAGAGCCCGAGTAAAAGGTCTGCGTTCTCTCAGGCTATGCTGGCTTCGACAGTTAACTTTGAAAATAAAGAAAATGAAACTTGGATGATTGGGCTCCATATCACAGCCTACTTTGGACTTTGGCGGTCGACAGGAGCCCTGCTAGAGGAAAGTCAAAGCCCAAACGCCGAGGATATATATGGTCGGACACCTCTGCACTACGCCGCAGATAAGGGCCACAAGGAAGTGGCAAAGCTGCTGCTAAACATGGGTGCCGACCCTGACATCAAGGATAGCCAAAGCGAGACACCGCGAGGTTCTGAGCGCACGCCGCTGTCTTTCGCTGCAGCGAACGGGCACGAGGGCGTTGTCCAACTGCTACTCGAGAAGCATGCGGATGTTGAGTTGGGGGACGACTGTGGCCAAACGCCACTATCCTTAGCTGCAGAGCACGGACATGAGGCAATCGTTAAGCTACTTCTTGGAAGTAATGCTGATGTTAAGACGGAAGACCGTTTTCACCGAACGCCGCTATTCTTCGCTGCAGAGAATGGACACGAGGCCATTGTCCAACTGCTACTCGATAAGCATGCTGTTGTTGATGCGGGAGAGAACCTCAGCCAAACACCGCTATATTTCGCCGTAAAGAACGGACACGGGACTATCGTTAAACTGCTTCTCCAAAGTGGTGCTAATATTGAGGCGAGAAATCAGTTCGGCCGAACTCTACTATCCTTAGCTGCGGAGAACGGACACGAGGCCATAGTCAAGCTACTTCTTCTTAGAAGGTTCACCCATGTTCATACGAAAGACCGTTTTGGCCGAACGCCACTATCCTTCGCTGCACAGAACGGGCACGAGGGTATCGTTGAGCTACTTCTCGAAAAAGATGCTGATGTTGAGACGGAAGACCGCTCTGGCCGAACGCCACTATCCTTCGCTGCAGAGAACGGGCACGAGGGTATTGTTAAGCTACTTCTCGAAAATGATGCTGATGTTGAGACCGAAGACCGCTCTGGCCGAACGCCGCTATCCTTCGCTATAGAGAATGGGCACAAGACTATCGCTGAGCTACTTGCCAAAGGAAGAGCTCTGTAAGGCAAGGGACTAAAATGGGCTAAATGGTTGTGTGGCTATCTGCGTGCGCGAGGCCTGCAACTCCCCAGTTTTTCAGGGCCTGCTTCTCAACCAAGGTTTCCCGCAGATAGATCTCAGCAAAACAGACATTAAGCAACATCGTGACAACCTTTTAACCGAGCGATGAACTCAGATAGACTCCACCTGTTGTGAACATCCTTCAGTAAAATAACTCGCAACCCACTTGAGAATTCCCACAAAGGGGCTGTTCCCGGCGTTTGATACAATCTCTCTCAAAAGCTTTCTGTAGGCCCAAATGTCATTCAACTGACGTGTTTGGAATTGAAGCTCAAACGGTGATATTTCATTCCGTATCTCTGGAGCACACCACCCGTGCGTTACTCCACCGATGCCACTAATATCAATGAGAACCGCATTCCCATCATCGTCGAGAACAACATTTGAAGGCTTCAAATTTTCCTTTGCGCGGTGAATAATGCATCCCCAACTTGAAAAAAAGAAGTAGTGAGTAATGATGCACGTAAGTGCGTATATGACTGAGAAGAAGAACGTGTCCAACATAATTGTCAAATATGATGCTGATGATGATCTAAATGAGAGAATTGTGTTAATTACATTTATAAGAGCATTCAATTAATAGTAGGTCGACCGCATAGTATATTAATTAGAATGATTGATATATAGATATGTTGAGCATACAGGCATGTTTGTTGACAGACTGAGCGATCTTCGGATGGTTTTTTATGGATAGGGTATTTAAAACCTGAATCATTAGTTCTTACAATTAATAACTTCTTCTTCTTCTTCTTCTTCTTCTTCTTCTTCTTCTTCTTCTTCTTCTTCTTCTTCTTCTTCTTCTTCTTCTTCTTCTTCTTCTTCTTCTTCTTCTTCTTCTTCTTCTTCTTCTTCTTCTTCTTCTTCTTCTTCTTCTTCTTCTTCTTCTTCTTCTTCTTCTTCTTCTTCTTCTTCTTCTTCTTCTTCTTCTTCTTCTTCTTCTTCTTCTTCTTCTTCTTCTTCTTCTTCTTCTTCTTCTTCTTCTTCTTCTTCTTCTTCTTCTTCTTCTTCTTCTTCTTCTTCTTCTTCTTCTTCTTCTTCTTCTTCTTCTTCTTCTTCTTCTTCTTCTTCTTCTTCTTCTTCTTCTTCTTCTTCTTCTTCTTCTTCTTCTTCTTCTTCTTCTTCTTCTTCTTCTTCTTCTTCTTCTTCTTCTTCTTCTTCTTCTTCTTCTTCTTCTTCTTCTTCTTCTTCTTCTTCTTCTTCTTCTTCTTCTTCTTCTTCTTCTTCTTCTTCTTCTTCTTCTTCTTCTTCTTCATTCTCCCCATACTGTAGTATTTTACTACAACACGATATAATTAGATGATGGTTGTCGATTACATGATCTACGAGCAGGTCTCGTATGGGGTTCACTCAACTTATGAAGAGACCATCTTTCTCCGCCAAGTCCGGATTCAGAGAGTGTGGAGAGTGGAGTACTTGAGTATTCTCGACAGCAAAGCGACCGGAATGTCGCCCAAGCAATGCTTCTGGTACCTATCACAGCTGGCACCTCGGGGACAGCCTGTCAACAACGCCACTCCACAAGACTGATTCACTTGATAATCTGATGCCTTCGTTTGGGATGACTCCGGAAATTCGTCAATTTCATTCCTTTTCACTCTCTTTTCATTCAACAAGGAGATCTCAAACGCAGAAATCTGGTATCTACTAGATTCCAGTTTTCAAAAGGGTGGGGGAGTTTACATGCAGCCATTCGTTTTAATTGACCGCGCAGCAGCCAGGGTCGGTCGATGTATCCTGGGGTGATTTTTCATCTGGTCATACACCTCATCGGCATGTTTTCTATTAGATGGTTAATGAAATCCAGCGGGTATTAAGTTTGATCTGTCCCATCAATGAATTACTGGTAGAAGTTTAGTTGTAATCCCTTTCCAAAAATTTGCAGCATTGTTTTATGCAACACTTGAAGCCATCTAAGAATGTCAGTGAGCTATTGGTCAGATGATCTCAATAACCAGGGCATGTGCAGGTACTCAGGCATCCATGGATGTTTGCATGGCCTCAAACTTTAAATTGACCTGACAACTCTGTCGTTTTCACCTTGATCTAACCTTATTACGCTTTCCCATCTCTTACAATCTACCCTTTCACGCTCGCTATGCCTGAAATGGAAGCTCGTCCAGTTCTTCCCAAGATGATTGGTGAAAAGATCACCACACGCTGCCCGAATCCAGACTCTGCTCTTTATCCCCGACGCGACTGGGTCGTCATCGAAAAGCTGAGTGAGCGTCCAAGCCCGACTACGGTAGAGGATTTCGACGACGGCATGGGCCCCGCATACATCGCTGGAAAGTATCTTTGTCGCCTTGCAGGTACTGGGAACGAGAAAAAGCTCGCCTTTATGCGTATCTACAAACAAATTCCCCTAGCTGGCACTGAACTTGATAGCTCAAGCGTTCGAAAGGCGCAGGCCTCCAACCTACATGACTATGGCCACGTAGAGTTGGACGCCTTGAAGCATCTTACAGAAAGTGGGTGTACTGCTACCCCCCGCCTCCTTGGATATCAAATCGGCAAGCAGGACGCAAACGTCCTTGTCCCCGGAGGATATATCTTACACCTAGTATGGGAAAAAGTCCCAGGAGATCCTCTTGATATCGATGAGTTCTGGAGTCTTCCATACGACAAACGAGAATTCATCCGTGACAAATTCAAGAAGGCCTACATGTATGTTACTAAACGGCTTGATTATGATCATTAGAGCTGACTAGAATCAGGGAAGTTTTAAAGCTTGGGTATCAGCCGATCTTGGCGTCCCCATCAAAAATCATACTCGACAAGACCACAGGTGACATGTATGTTCTACTCTATCTTTTGCACTCTCATACTAACGACAAGTAGCAAAATCTCCGGTTTCAGGCGGGCTGCACGCATCGATCCAGACGCACAATGGAAAGACTACAACTTTGTGATGTTTCTCCTAGTCCTAAACTCCACGGCACGGGATAAATACCATCCCGTCATGGCGGAAGATATCAAACATGCTGAAAGCAATGGCTGGAGGTGGTGAGAAGGAGAGTTGATGCACGTAAGGAACCAGGGGGTAACCCTTGTCGTTTCCTTGTCGCTTGGTCTCATGCGTTTGACCGGCTAGCTTAAAACGATACTACCAAGATCTATCAAGAACGGATCTCTCTAGTTCCTCTGTATATTAGGAAATCTCTATCCTCAACCTCCCAACCTCCCTTTGCTTCTATTGTTTGTATACGTGGCTATTCGTGCATGCCGATGAAGTCTTTTGGTAGCTGTTTTGCACCTAAGACTGCTGTCATCTCTTATGCGGCCTTTGTCCCGACAATCTAAAGCTTCAACAACCGGATCCATTTATCTGGGCTTAGATGGTATCAGGGACATAATATGTAAGAACATACCAACGTGTTTTTATTTGTTCTTTTCAGATGGTCTTTTCAGATGGTCTTTTCAGATGGTCTTTTCAGATGGTCTTTTCAGATGGTCTTTTCAGATGGTCTTTTCAGATGGTCTTTTCAAGATGGCAGATGGTCTTTTCAGATGGTCTTTTCAGATGGTCTTTTCAGATGGTCTTTTCAGATGGTCTTTTCAGATGGTCTTTTCAGATGGTCTTTTCAGATGGTCTTTTCAGATGGTCTTTTCAGATGGTCTTTTCAGATGGTCTTTTCAGATGGTCTTTTCAGATGGTCTTTTCTAGATCTATATGGAGGCGGCATAAACCATAAACCGTACAGGGGACTTTTCTATGTACATAAGTTTACGTCATAGACAAGCATAGTGCGTTATCACGAGTTGGTGTGAGCTGCTTTTAGACGAGATAGATCCAGGCCGATGATAGATCGTGATGAGTTTCAACATTAACCTCTATTTTATAGAATCTCAATGACCCGGCAGATAAAAAGGGGACTCTTTCTCCTTCTCTTTTTGCTGATATGAAAATCGGGATAATAATAAAATTAGTTTTTCGATGTTCGGTAAGCCGGACGGAACACGGAAGGAGATATCCGCTTCCGGGGAGACCGGCTGAATTTGCCTTGGACATCACTCATTGAAATGGAAGAGGATGAAGGTTGAACAATCCTCTGTTTAATATCATACAACATGAATAAATACACTATCATTATGATGCCTATTTCCCACTCCATTATGTTCAGTTGATTTCAACAGATTTTGCGGTAAAGAGATTTCCCAGCTTATCAGACTGTGGGCCCGGAACCGGAACGGAACAGGAAGTGCTGCATGCCCCTGCGAAGACGCCAACAAAACTTTTTTTTATAGGGGAGATTAGAGATTAGAGTCTTACTCGTTACAGATACGCTCCACCTAATGCGGGGAAGAAGTAAGAATCTGGGGTTTTCTTTTATATCTTTGAATGTGATAGCCATTGTCCAGGCACAGGGCCAAATAATGCCTGTCAACTGTCCCCCCTCCGACATGGGGGGTGAAGAATCAGTTGATAAAAAGATCATCTCGGTCAATACTTCGAATATTCCGAATATTCCGAACATTTCACTCAAAATCTTCAGTTTCCTTTACATCTTTCAATAATCATTGCTTCGCTTTGTCTGTCTCGTAGTTCTCTTTCCCCAGACCAAGAAAATAGTGGGTCCGGCCATGGCTGTCAGAGATTTCTCCAAACATCGCCGCCGGTGCTCGATGAGTCAACGCTAACTTACAACCAACCCTTCGACAATACCAACATGGAGAAAGACATTGATAATACCAACATGGAAAAAGACATGGAGAAAGATATGGAGAAAGTCATGGATCTAGACAAATCAGAAGATCCCTTCGCCGGAGAAGAGGTCGGTGGAGTGCGTTATAGGACTATGAAATGGTGGTAAGTCGACACATACAGTGGTTCTCAGCAAGTCAATGCAGAAAGCTAATCGGATTTACATTCAGGAACTGTGCAATTTGTACATACACCCCAAATGGACTAAATTCAATCATGGACCACAGCTAAACAGCCAATAGTGATGATTGCTCAGTCCGTCTCATTGGGAGTTCTCTCCCTCCCGTCGTCGATGGCAGTCTTGGGTTTGGTTCCGTACGTCTGATGAGAATTCCTTGGAACTTTAATATGAACTCATGCTAATCCTGACAGTGGCTGTATCATTATTGTTGGTATCGGAGCTTTGACAACCTACACTGGATACGTTGTCGGCCAATTCAAATTGCGATACCCCCAGGTCCACAACATGGCAGATGCCGCAGATATCTTATTCGGTCCCTGGGGTCGTGAGATCGTTAATGTCGCCCAGGTCATCTGCTTCATCTTCCTTATGGGAGCTCATGTCTTGACATTCTCCATCATGATGAACACCCTTACGAACCACGGTGCTTGTACCATCATTTTCTGTCTGGTGGGAACCATCCTCTGCTTCATCCTGACCCTCTCAAGACGTCTGGAGGAAGTTTCATACCTGGGAATTATCTGTATGACAGAGCTCTTTTCTACTGCTGAAAACTAAAACTAACAACTACTAGCCTCCCTATCAATCTTCACCGCCGTGATGATCACCATGATCGCCGTTGGCATTGAAGCCCCCGATCCCAGAGCATACGCCATTACCAACCCAACTCTGATGAACGGCTTCTCCGCTACTCTCAACATCGTCCTCGCTTATTCCGGCCACATGTCATTCTTCAGCTTCCAGTCCGAGCTCGCAGATCCACGCGACTACCCCAAGGCCCTGATAGTCTTCCAAGCAACAGATACATCACTGTATCTCGTCACTGCCCTCGTAATCTACCGCTACGCCGGACCGGACGTCCTCAGCCCCGCCCTGCTGAGTGCAAGCGAACTGGTTTCGAAAATCGCATTCGGCATCTCCATCGGCACGATTGTCATCGCTGGCGTGGTCATCTGCCACGTCGGTGCAAAGTGCATTTACGTGCGGATGTTCCGTGGCACGCATATGATGAGCGAGAGGTCTTTCCGTTCATACGGTACTTGGGTGTTGATCACTTTCCTCATGTGGGTTATTGCGTGGTTGATTGCAAACGCGATCCCCGTGTTTAATGATCTGCTCAACATGATCGCCGCGGCATTCTGCAGTTGGTTCTCGTTCGGTCTGGAGGGTCTCTTTTGGTTGAAGATGAATCGTGGACAGTACCTTGCGAGCAAGCGGAAGATGGCTTTAACTGCGCTTAACGTCTTTCTCGTTGCGCTGTGCTGCTTGATTGTAAGTTTCTTTTTCTTTTTGGTTGACGAGAATTTGATACTAACACGGAATAGTGTGGAATGGGTCTGTGGGCTACAGGAACGAGCATTCGGATCAATGCGCAGTCTGCACACAAGCCTTTCTCCTGCGCATCCAATGCCTAAACGACTCTTTTGTGTCTGGTCTTCACGGACTATGCTTGTAGATTACATGGCTACCGTATATATTCAGATTGTACAATTACTTGCTTAAACGGATTTGTTCATTGAATTCAATCTTATTCAGTGATCCATAACCCAAAGTTTTGTTTTCGCTGTGTACGTTAATTAACCGAGGGTCTACAGACAGAAAAAAGAGGTAAAAGCTTTTTTACGGAACGAGTAGGACATATTGTTGTCACTAAGTTGGAAAGTTGACCGGTTCAAGTTTAGGTAATCCATCCTATGTCTGCTTACCTAAGCGGGACACGGGACCTCGGGACCTCGGGAGAGCCTTGGACGTCCACCTTCTAAGGGAGTACTCCGTACATAAGAGCTTTTAACCGCTAAGCTAAAAGATCATAACAGAACGTCTGTTTGTCTCCGCGGCAGCATATATATCAGGTCCTAACATTTGTTAGGGACCAGGGCCCCTGACCAGATCCCCTGATTTGGAATATGATTCTAAAAACCGAGGAAGTCAATGCGGTCGCGCAAGGACTGGTGAACTAATACCATATTCTATACTCCGTATTTTGGGGTGGCAAATGTGAGAGTGGTGATGGTTTAGCTTTTATACATAGGCTCAAGCCGTTGACGACCTCGTGAACCTAGTCTTGGCTCTGGGCCCCGCGCCACGGGCCGAAAGGTGGACCTCGACCCTGATTTGACCCTGCAGGACCTACTGCACGCTTGGCGCTTACTTTCTATTTTCGGACTTAATGAGTTAATGAGAGCAAAGGAAAGGGGAAAAATGATAAAATTCGTGTGACAGTTACGCGGGGGAGCCGGAGTATCCGGGTACCTCTGCACGTTGCCGGTCAGCACGGAGATTGGGTAAGACATGTGTGGGACGGTGATAGGAGTCTTTTTTCAAAGTCATCGTATCCGTACTAACACAACACAACTATTTTTTTCTAACGAATCATTTGATTGAAACGCACCCCGAGGGTTTGGCCCCATTTTCAGGGGGTCCCACTTCATTTGAGGTAACTCCAATAAAAGCCAATTGTGAATGCTTCGCCTCGTCCAGGCTGAAACATTTGCTTAATCACCTTCCGACGTTCCTTTTCTTTAACAAACCCCACCGGCCAAGAAATTCAACTCCTTGGCTACTCTCGGCACCTGCGGTTTACCAGGACGATGAGGGTTAAAGGTGCTGGGCATATGGCCGTACTGGCTTTGCGCATTCTACCGTTTGCCAGTCATGTCTGCGCGATTAACCTTGATGTTAACGACCAGCGTAAGAAGTTGGATCGCGGGGAATATATATTCTCCCAATCATTTCGAAGAGCTGAATTGCTAATTACCATTGTGTTCTCTTTTTTCCAATGAGTAGAATCCATCAAAGATGCCGGGAGCACCGCGACATACAACATGATGACATGGTACAAAGAAAATGGAACCGATAATCCCGGTTTTATCTCAAGATCATGGTGGACAGGAGCCGCTTTGTTTCTGGCCTGTCTCAACCATTGGCATGCGACCAACGACACAACCTATAACGAGGAGGTCAGCATCGGAATGCAACATCAGGGGGGTTCGACCGGAGACTACATGCCTTCGTGGGCAACAGGCATAGTAAGTGCCCCACTTCAAGATCTGAAATCGCATCATGCTGACCTCTTCCATAGGGAAATGACGATCAAATGTTCTGGGGCCTCGCGGCGATCACAGCAGCGGAATATAATTTCCCGAATCGACCAACCGGTGACACCTGGCTCACACTTGCAGAGGGTGTTTTCAATGACCAGAAAGACCCAGATGGCAAAGGGTGGGATACGACTGTTTGCGGAGGTGGTATTCGCTGGCAAAAGGAACTCTGGCAAAGTGGCTATACCATGAAGAACGCGGTGTCGAACGGGGGCTTTTTCATGCTTGCAGCTCGTCTTGCTTGGTTCAAACAAGAGAAAGGGTATTCCACATGGGCGGAGAAAGTCTGGGACTGGTCTACCTCTGTGAATCTGGTCAATGATACAACCTGGGCAGTGGCAGATAGTGTCCGACAAGGTACTGGAGGTCCCGATGGTTGCAGTCTTCCTGACAACACCCGATGGACCTACAACTATGGTACCTTTGCGTCTGGTGCTGCATATATGTACGCCTACGTGAGTATTGTCTTTTTACTTCTTACCTCTTTTGACACGCTAATACCAAACCTCGCAGACGAACGATGCTAAGTGGCTCAATATCACAACCAGCTTAGTGAACGCAATCTTTACTACATTTGCCCTACCCGAACACGGAGGTGTGATCACAGACTGGAACTGCGAAGCATCGAGCCGATGCTACATAGACGCCAACGGCCCACTTTTCAAAGGCCTTACGGTGTCCTGGCTTGCAGATATTGCATTGATCATTCCCGAGCTTAAGGAGACGATCCTACCAAAACTCCAAATTTCCGCCGAAGGTGCTGCAAAGTCATGCACCGGCAACAACGAAAACCTCTGTGGAAACCACTGGTACGGCGGATATGATGGACAGAATTCAATGGAGAATGCCATCAGTGGCAGTCAGATTATGAGTGCTGTTATGCTGAAATTCCTGGGCGAATCCTCAAAACCAGTGTCAACTGCTACAGGAGGAAATGGCTCAAGTGACCCGAACGCTGGTACGAGGAAAACTTCGGGGCCTGCGGCGTTGGCACCTATCACGACGGCAGACAAAGCAGGAGCTGGAATCCTGACTGCGGCTTTTGTGTGTATTACAATAGGCGGGTTGGCCTTTTTGTTTGTGGGCCCCTGAGCTCTGCAATAAGAAGATGGGCGAAGCTTATGGGCAGATGTATATTTGGAGTTTTCATGAATATTCTTTTTCTTTTACTTGTACCTTGTGAGATCAATCCACAAGGAATACCCAGGCACCACAGTCAGACTGGGCCTCATTATTTCCAGTGCCTTGCACGTAGAGAAATGAAAAACCAGCGAGTCAAATCAAGGCTGCCAATACACTAGACACTTCAGGATCAACGCCCTCGGCTGAATATTGCGCATGAAGTATCCGACCCAATTTGTGCCACCCAAAACCACACCCGAGTTCCGAATAGAGTCCAGCTCCGGTTCCAAATCTGGTGAAAGACTTGGACTTCCCTCGTACGGCATCCATGCGATCATGTCCGCGTCGGCTCAATCTCCGGTGATGCCGGGGGTGGATGGTATTCGTATCGTGAGCAAGGCAGCTGTGGTTCAATTGTGCAAGTCTTTTGATATGAAGAGCGCACAGAGGGCGAATTCTGTTGCGATGTATCTTGGGACTGTCGACACGGATTTCACGAAGGAGTTCTGGAATGGGAGGGATTGGATCCGGCTGATGCGAGATCGTTGAGGTTCTTGCTGGCTTATCGACGGAGCGTAAGGGGAAGGGGGAGGTAGTGGTATTGGAAGGAGAAGGTTTTGGGTTGTTTTTACTTGAAAAGAAAAAAGAGGAAGCAAGGTTGATACTCAATGACATGGTTTGAATTCGAATAAGTTGATAAAAAGGTGTGATGATATTGAAATCTAGCTAGTAACCACAGAAGACCAACCCAATACTTACCAAGATTGACTTCGCCTTCAATATTGTTGATGACTCTCAATGAAAAAGTCGGAGCTGCGATCGTATGAACCCTTCAGCGTACATCGCGAACCATGAGTATGATTCTCAACGGACGCTGAAGAGACCATAGGATTGCGGATCCGAAAATCGCACATGGCCTCAACAAAAAAACCTCCTGGGCATGCCAGAAGTTAAAAAAAAAGAGAAAACAAAACAGATCAAGTGATCAACACAACAGATCCAGCGATCAACACAACAGATCAAGCGATCAGACCAATAAGATGCGTTCCAGAACAGTAGGCTGGAATGTAGGCAAAGCCCTGTCCACTTGCTGTTCCATACTAACACCTCCATGGCAGTAGGTTGGAACATAGAAAATAATGCTCGTCCTCTTGCTGCTTGTACTTTACCTCTTTCCGTACTATGACGGGCGATGATGGATATGAGCGGTTCAACGAGGGCCAAAAGTGACTTGCGCCTCCTCTTTGCCAGTTCTCTTACCGCACTGGTAGCGAGCGATGATGGTTCACAGACTTTAAAAGGTCGTGATGATGAAAGCCCACAAGCAGCTCATGGTTTTGTGGCAATGATAATTCACAAAAAGCTTTGTGCTGTGGTCCCAACAGAGCGCAATTTCCCAATTTCCAGTCCCAATACCGCACTGGTAGCGGGCGATGAATGGCCGGCGAGAGGTTACATGAAGGGGCGTTGGCCACGCTTCTAGTTTCTCATCATCACAGCACAAACAGAGCGCAGTTAAACCTCTTTTTAATGTGGCAGTCATTGGCCACGAGAAATGCTTGCAATCACCTCTCATTCGAAGGCTGCTTTATCACGACACGAATCTTCCGGTTGCCAAACATCATAGGCATTGCCTGGTTCATCGGTGTTCTAGCAGATTGCAAGGTTCTCTAGACCATCTGTTTGCTCCTCGGATTTCTGGGCCCATTTCCGTCATCAGTGAACGCTTATTCTGACAGGACGAAGTCTCTTGTCGGGTTCAAAAGATCAGGTAGGTGCCAATACATCCAACCAAGTAGACACGAGCGGTGTTCGAAATATTTGAAGACACGGCGTCGATATCTTCACATCAATGACCCGCGGGATATGAGATAACTGGGGGCGATCAGATCAGCCCGTCAGAGTCAATATCCATAACACTTCAGAGATGATGGGTGACAAAGCCATCACGTCATAAACAACAGTGTGCAACATCTTTTTCTGTTCTTCCAGCGGGAATCCAAGAACCATCGACTTCTTTTGACAGAAAGTCGTGGTATGCATGGGCCGTGTCATCCGGAAGACAGTACAATCCTGACCGCACAAAGACGGGGGAAGGGAGAAGACCTCGTAGACGTAACCTTGTCCACCGTATTGCCAAGGTGTGCCGATTGCACTCAATACTTTATGGCGCAGGTGCTAGGAGCTGGTCTGGGAGATCTCTGAAAAAAAAAGAAAAAGAGGTACGAAGGGGGTTTCCCAAGGACCTTTTATAGGGTGGTTTCTCGCGTATTCGGTGGAACTACTTTCCGCGGTGGGTCAGTCTCCCCTCCCCCTTAACCTCCTGTATCCTATCCTGTTCACTCTGCTGTTCACTTTCTCCCTTCGCCTTGTGCCCAATGTGTTCAAGCTATTCCTATTTGCTGCCCAATATCCGAGTATTGGACTCACTTGAGCCCTGGCCGAACTCGGTAACTATTCCGTGACCGTATAGCCGCCCTTTAGAGTTCGATGATCAACAACGACATCTCTATACGTGATATACATGAACACAATCTGCCTGAGATGTCTCGCTAATAGACACAGTAACGAATAACCCGTAGTTCAATCACTATAATGTCTCTATAATCTTCGTTTAAAGCTATCATAGAAAACACAATGATCTCCTCAAAAAAACGGACTGGAAGAAAAACAGTATAAGATGATTGTCATTTGAGGCATGCTCGATCACTCATGCTACTATAGTCCAGGAAGAAGCGGTGTCCAATCAATAGGCTGCCTCATTGGTCAAGTATCTGTGTTCAAGCTAGTTGGAAAGGTGTCAATGTCATCCTCCATAAATACTACTCTACCCAACTCCTGAATGCAACTCTCCATATCTTGACCTCTGTTCAAAAGTGACCATTTTGAAGAAGGGGGACGAGCCGTTTCTCAAAGAACTAGAATCGCAAATACTTCGCGGGGCTCAACAAACAAATGCAAGGGTTGCGCGCATGCTTGGGACACGCAAAGGTGTCATTATAGAGCCATTTCGAAGGAAAATGGGGCATCTTTTGAATATTTCCATCCTAGCTCTTAATAATTTCCCCATCGGGAAATGTGCGTTCGATGAAACAGTCGAAGTAAGAGAAATCCTAGCTTGGGGCTCTCTAGTTTCATATTCCACTGATTAAGAATCCACTTAATGAATCCTTCATAGGAGTGTTGCTAGTAGTTAGGTCTCTAGGTAGTCATCTTGCTAATTTTCCTATCTCCATAAAATAACAGCCCATACTTACATTAGTTACTCTACCAGAGAGAAAACGGTTACACCGTAGCTGAGAATTAAGTAAGCACTAATACGATCTGCACGAGTATTAATAGTCTTCTTGTCCCCCTCATCTGACGCATTCTAAATTTCGTACTTTGACCAAAATGGCCCCATCTCTCCCACCTCGATACGAAATCCGCGTTCTTGGACCAGAGCATGAAGAATGGGCCCGAGCAATATGCATTCATACGAATCTATTCCACTCCCCGCTCTGGCCGGTTGTATATCCCGAGAACAAAACCCAGCGAACCTACGAGACTTTCCGACATTCGCACTATTTAATCAAACACCAAATCGACTCAGGGAAGTCCCTTGGCATCTTCGACAAAGAATACCAGTTCAAACGACCCGAGTCTGCAGCCACGGGGGGCAAACTGTACTGGAATCTGGAAGATGAAAATGCCACCGAAAGCGATCTCGCAGAGCAAATGGATTTTCCATTGGTCTCAATCGCGATGGCCTACGATGGCATCGACGAGTTAGACATGGCTGAGATAAAACCTCTGATAGAAACACTCCCCTTATTCGAAACAGTCTATCACGGCCTCGAAGAACGAGACCAACGCGATCCTGCATCGTGGAAACCCACTGCTCGAGGACAAGTGCTGATGCGCAACGCTACCAATACCCTTCAATCTCATTCTGGTCATGGGCTTATGAGAATTCTGGCCGAAGAGATGATGAGACGTTCGGCGGCTGAAGGGTACCGGGGTATCCAGATCGAGAGTGTTTCTTATGCTGTGCAAAAGGTGTGGTCGAACGCGCCGGCTCCGTTCAAGGGGACTATTATTGGGCAGTTTCATACGAACACGTTCGAAGAGAAAGATGCGTCTGGGGAGGTTTCGTATCCCTTCCGACCGGCGGATGTGAATATTTCCAAGATTTTTGTTGACCTTCGAGTTGAATAAATTCAAGATTAACTTCGTCCACCAATTTTACTGATACATATAATGATCTAGTATGTATTTGTTGAATGTTATGGGATTAGATTGTAGAACATAGCGTACGTTATGTGACATAGCTAGAGTGCTCATGAATCATAAGTTTCTGTGTACCAAATAGCCATGTGCCCTCCATCTACTACAATATATACAAATACCTAGTACGGACTAGGAGTAGCCGACTTGAAATATTTCAACAGAACCTCTTTCTCCTTGACACTGGAAGCGATGGGAATCTTCTTCCAGGAAGTGCCCAAATCAAACTGACTATTTTGCGAGGGAACATTAGCCCCCCAATACGGCAATGTCCCATTGGTGCTCGACCCTCCCTTATTGGGGTTCTGAGTCTTGACGAAATTGGCCCAGTAAGACGACATCTTCTCGGAAACCTCATAGTCAGTCTCGCTGTAGCTTGAGGACTGAGCATACAGGTTACCCAGGGCGTACACAACCTCTGATCCATGAGTGGAGCCAGTACTCGAGGGATCGTAGCTCCACAGGTAGTAGTAGATGGGCTGGTTGGAGGTCTTGCTCCATCGGTTGGCGAAGGACCAGGTGGAAGTGCAGTACCCGGCACGCAAGATGGCATTGTAGGCATCCGTGGCGGCGGTGGTGGTGTTGGCCGGGTGAAGAGCCAGGAGCTTGGCGGCGTAGTCTCCATAGCTCGCGGTGATCTCCTCTTCATATTCTGCCACGCTGTAGGATGCAGTCACATTGACGCCGTCCTCGTCCTTGTTGTTACCAACCAGGATTGGTACGTTGTTCGCCGCTCCCTCCTCCAAGCTAACGATGTACTTGTGGGGAATAGAGTGGTTGTTCAGTACCGGGTCGAAACCGGTGAAGTCGGTGGTACCAGTTCCGGTCAACACTGTTGAAAGGTCCAAGGCTCTCAACTCAGCCAGGCTGGAAACATTCAATGATTCATAGAAGGTGTTGCTGAAATCCAACGCCCAGGTCATGTTCCGGTAGTCACTGCCGTATCCCACCATGTTCGGGTCGTATGGGTCCTTGATACCACTTTCCGCGATAACTCCCTTAATCAGACCTTTGGAGAGAGGACTGTTAAGGATGTGGTAGCTGGCTCCTGAGCCGAAGGATTGTCCAGCCGCGGTGATGGCCTCAGGGTCTCCACCGAACGCCGCAATGTTCTCATGAACCCATTTGAGAGCAGCAATTTGATCCAACAGGCCGTAGTTTCCTGTCGCACCGGTCTCGTCTTCCAGTTCAGGCAAAGTGAGCCAACCCAGGGGTCCGGTGCGAGAGTTATAGCTCACAAAGACGATATCTTTACCAGCCATACCAGCACCATCATAGGTCGACTGAGAGGATTCGCCGCCAGCAGCATACGACCAGAACATGACGGGTAGTTTGGCATTGACCGAGGTGGCGGGACTCCAGATGTTGATGGTGAGACAGTCCTCGCTGTAACCGTCACCAGCCGACTGGCTGGGGCAGCTTGCTCCGAAGGAGGTAGCTTTGTAGGTTCCGTTCCAGGATGGGGCAGATTGGGGTGGTTTCCAGCGGTGTTCGCCGGCTGTGGTGCCTGCGTACGGAATACCCTTCCAAACGGAGATGTCCTTCCAGTTGGAAATGGTGGATGGTGCACTGGTGCTATTGAAGGCAGCAGCACCCTGCAATTTTCCCTGGGGAATCTTGATAGTCTGGTCGTACAGAGCTGCGTCTGCCACGGCAAGCAAGGCAAAGATGCCAGCCCCGCGGGTGAGGTCTTCAGAAAACTTCATCTTCCCAGTGACGTAGAGAAATAGGCCTGGAGTGACAAGTATACATTAAATCTGAAGGGGTGTGTATTTATATAAACTAGAAACTTGATTAGCGGCGGAGTGCCCAGGTAGGAGAATGATAACATTGAGACGATCCGAAGAATTGCTGACGCGTTCCCGCCGTTATGCTCTATCATTAAAGCTGTGATGAGCCGCGGATCGCCCGATGTGGGGGAAATTCAAGGGGTTGATCTGATAAAACCGAAGCGCTAAACTTCAATAGGTAGTTAGTGCCGCTGAAGTACGCATCAAAATGTGGAATAATATTTATGCTCCGACCCTAAAATCCTGAAGATATGTGAGACTGGGCTCGTGCATGCATTACGTTGTCCGGCTTAGTTGTATTAAGCTACTACCAATATCCCCTGCCGTATGCATGTGGTTTACATCCACAAATATTATCCTAGCCTTACAATAGGGCCGGTAGATATCTTTCCCGACCTGATGCCAAAACACAGAGCGTTTCAGAGACATGGTACGATGCAATGATTTTATCCCGTAGTTCAGCCGAGAAGGTCAGCACACGCGAGGAATGATGATGGCCATGCTTTTTTAAAACGTCTATTGTGGGATCATGAAATACCTACCATTTACTTAATAGTGGTGGGATTTCATCTGTCCTTCATGAAAACCCGAATTGCATATAAACATCAGTTAATTCAACTGTAATCCGTTCCATTACAGTTATCCACATAGTGTAGTTTATAATCAATCTAATACTTCTTCAAGGTACTGAACCATGACTTAAAGAGGGCGACCTTCTTGCTCACTGCCACAGGGATCTGGCCCCATCCATTTCCAACATGCTGAACAAGCTCGCTCGAGTTCACGGCAGGCCAAGAAGCCAACCCATCGCCATTAGGGTTTCCACTCTTGATAAAGTTGGCCCAGTAGCCATTCATCTTCTTGGCGATGGCATAGTCCTCTGCAGTCCATGAGTTGTCGGTAGCATAGAGGTTGTTCAGGACATAGTTGATCTCAGACTCGTGGTAAGCACCCTGATCCCGACCAGGAGGGGCGTGGTCCCAGAAGTAGTTGTATACAGGGCTGTTGTAAGCCTTGTTCCACATCTGAGACCAGAGCCAAGTGCCAACCTTGGAGCGGTCCGTGAACTGAGAGTTGTATGCTCCAGAAGCAGTGGTGTTATCATGTGCCGGATAGAGACGAAGGAAGCGCTGCACCCAGGCGCCACTGTAGGTCTCGTTGAGGTCTGTCAGGTACTCTGACATGGTGATATCCAAACCATAACTCGCACCACTTTCATCCTTTGTGTTGCCGGTGATGACGGGCACATCTTGAGCTAACTTGTAGGTCAAAGTGTTGTAGTAAGTGTCAGGGATGGCGTAGTAATCAAGCGTGGCCGAGAAGTCATAGGTCGAACTGAAGAAGTCTGTGACTAGGCTTGACATAGGCAGTTCGCGAGCCGCGGCAATACTAGAGACATTCAGACTCTCCAAGTAAGAGCTCGCTGTGGAGTAAGAGGAATCAAGGGTCGTGTAGGCCTCAGCGAGGCTGGTACACAAAGGATCATGTGGATCCCGAACACCGCTCTGAATAATAGCCCCATTAATCAATCCCTTGGTCAAGGGGCTATTCAAGATATGCTGAGTTGCAGCAGACCCAGCAGATTGACCCATAACAGTGATGTGATCTGGGTCACCACCAAAATGGGCAATGTTGGCCTTGATCCACTTGAGGGCAGCGAACTGGTCGAGCATACCCCAGTTTCCAGAAGAGTTGTGTCCATTTCCAAACTCCTCAGTAAGTTCTGGAGAGGCCAGCCATCCAAAGGAACCAGTGCGGTAGTTGTAATTGACAAAGACAATTCCCTGGTCAGCCATCCCACCACCATCAAAGAGGGCGTCTGCCGCAGTCGAGAGAGCTGGGTAACTCCACATGACCACAGGGAGCTTGGCATTGGTGGAATTGGCAGGACTCCAGATATTAAGGTTCAAGCAATCTTCGTCAATGGTGTAGTCGTTATTGCCGTCAGTTGCTGAAGGGCAAACATTTCCCCAGTTCTTGGCATCCAGAGTCCCATTCCATGCGCTAGCCGTTTGGGGGGCCTTCCACCGGTTCTGGCCTCCAGTCGTGGCGGCGAATGGGATGCCTTTCCACACGGTGATATCCTTCCAATGTGTCAAGTTGCCGGTGTTGGAGGCATTGAAAGCAGGGTAGCCCTGGACACCTCCATACTTGGTTTCGATGACGGTGTTATAAAGTGCGCCTGAGACGATGGGCACTATGCCGCAGATGGCTGCGGCAGTGAATTTATAACCCATGGATAATGCCGGAATTCCTAATAAAAACGAAGGAAGAGAAGCCAAGAAAAATGAGGAAGATTGAAGCCGTTGGATGGCCGGGGACTTTATACTTTAACCTTTTCAAGGAAATGCAAGCGGTGATCGTCGTAATCCACGTTGGCATGTCTCATTAGAGCCCCCTGAAAGATCCGCTCGGATGTTCCAAGGTTATACCGAGCCACATACGCGTTGTATCCCCACCGTCCACTTCAAACAATTCAATTTTAGTGTCACACCTTATTTAATTGTAACCCCAGGGAAACACTAGAAACCGGATGTCCGGGATTTACCGTGAATCAGGAACAGAAGAAGCCAACCGCTCCATATTGTAGGCAATAATATGTAGATCTTCTGATCGATTGAGGTTATCACCGAGCTATTCGGCCTTAAACGCCGAAATGGGTATATCGACCGACACCCTCGGAGTTAAACGAAGTCGACCTTGGAAGGGGTTTCAACACAGTCGCACCCCTCTTTGGTCTTCCAGAGACTTTTGCGGATCTTGCCTGATGTGAGACTGAAGCTATAGGTGAAGCACGAGTACGGAGTATATGCCGCGTGGTCTAAACCGACCTATAATCTAATCCTTCTGCACTAGTACAATAACGCTAGAGGTATAAAACTCCATAAAGACCAGATAGTTTCCATCGACGAATTCTGTCAGTGCGCTTTCCTCATAAGTCCTTTCTCCATTTATAAATTGCAACATGCGTTCATTCATTACATTAGCTCTATATCTAGGCGCTGCCGCTGCTTCCGAGCTCAAGACGCGTACTATCTATCAATTCTCCTCCAACGACACCTGGTTAGAGAATCTGGCCACACGATCCAATGGCAACATCCTAGCCACCGAGATTGGTCCTCCAGCCAATCTCCTGTCTTTTGATCCCAGCGAAAAACATCCACGAAAAAAGGTGATTAAGGAGTTCACCTCCGTCTTGGGTCTCTCCGGTATCACCGAAGGTGCCCACGATGTCTTCTATGTGACTGGAGCCAATACGACATCCGATAATATCTGGGATCCACCAAAGAACGCAACTCACGTTTGGGAGGTCGATTTCACCAAAAACAGCGACAATCCGAAAATCAAGCTCCTGTGCCGCCCTATGGCCCCCACCGGATTCAATGGCTTGGCAAGGTTCAACGATACAATTTTGCTCGCTACTGCCTCCTTTCAAGATTCCATCTTCGCAATCGACGCCCGCACCGGTCGTACCTGGGAGGCTATCAAACAAGAGAGCCTCATGTCCTCCATCAACGGGATCAAAGTGTCAGACAACTTCGTCTACTGGACTGCCAACAGCGCCTTGTATCGCGCACAGCTATACCCCAACGTCACTGCTGGCACGGGACAGCTGATCTTCCAGGGCGGTGCATTCGACGACTTTGCTATTGCTCCCAATGGTTTCGCCCTCAACTCGACTTACGGTTCCAACTACAAATTCGCCTACCTTTCTACCTCCGCTGGAAATTCAATCGAGCAGGTTATATTTACCCGTAATGGGACGGCCATCGGTAGTGAGATTATTGCCGGGTCCGAGGACTCGACGGAAGTTGCTGAGCCTACCGGTGTTTTCTTCGGGAGGGGTGAGGGTCAATTGAATAAGATTTATGTCACCACCGGTGGTGGCAGTGGTGTCAACGTTGATGTGAATGGTACTGAGACTGCAGTCGGTGCACAATTGCTAGAGATCCAGCTGAACTAGATTAGAGAGTACCGTGTACTATAGCAGAGGTGATATGGTGCACTTGGATAATGGAATATACTGTCTGTAAATGCCGATACCTTGAGCTAATGGCTTTATGTTGAGTACTCCGCGAGACGGTTACATACCACCACAACATCCTGACCACCATTGCTGAACCCGAGCCCGAGATCAGCCGTGAACCTATGACAAAATCGCCAAGAAGCACAATCTTCCAGAGACTCCCGCGGTGATAGATTCCTTCCTAGAGTTTCGTCGGGCCTGCACCCAACATCCTCGGCCAGACACCCTCGACCAGACGTCCTCGACCAGACGTCCTCGACCAGACGTCCTCGACCAGACGTCCTCGACCATGGCCGTGCGAGCCAGCGGAAATCTACAAATTCCGCAGCGAGGGCTTCAATATCCTTCTCGGTATACTATTTTCGCTCGCTAGTCGGGTTTTACACCTTGTCACATGAAGAACCAGCAACACTTCGGGCCGCTGAAATACCTGGCTCCCTTTCTCGATGTCTGGACGTTGAATTCTCGACCGGAAGGTGACGCTTATGGGGAATGCCCCACGTAAAAGATTCTGGGCGTTGATATGAACAGTTCCTCGGGATCCCAATGCTATAGCGGGTTGCCTTTCATGGTGCGATGTCGCTCATCAAATGTCCGGTTTTACTGTTTACCGTCTGCGCATATCACCATCCATCCGTGATAGACACTCCGATCTACGTATGTCACCTCGATCCCGTCACCCTTTGTCTCGATATTGCCCAACTGCTTGTTTGTCAATAAATCACGGAAATAATGAATGCAATGGATTACTACCACTTGCTACAAGAAGGAACCAGTCCTTGCCATATGCAAATTAGAAAAGCAGGACATATAGCGACAGACACGTTCAAAGACAAAAGAAACGCCCGCAATGCATTATATCTTCAAAACATCATGCTCCTTCGTTGGCCATCATCCATCGCATAATCTCACATATCACATAATCACACATGTTTCTTCGTAACCTGTCCTCGTTCACACGCTCGCCCTGCACTCTCCGTTCCAGGCGTGGATCAGCGTTTCATCTTGGGCTTTGTTTTGGTGGTACTCAACACCCGGTTGAGTAAAATGCAGACAGTGGAATCAATCAATGTTCCACAAAGCAGTCTGCAACGACCACGGCATTGCTAAGGCGCAGAAAAAAGAGTGCAGGACAATTCCCACCAACTCTCACCAACTCCCCGGCACCAGGAATCATCAACACCAGTGTTGACAATAAGTACCGGAAGAACCCCCATTCGACACACAGCATTGACCTTCAAATAGGAAAAAAAAAAAAAGAACAGAAATAATCCGAAACAACCAGAAACAGAAACCCCCGTGGAATGATAATGGCACAGCCATAATACATAGTCCATCTCAAATCTCCCAATCTTCCTCCTCACCCTCACTCCCACTCTCATTTTCACTCAAACCCTGACTCCCATACCCAGAATCAGACCAGCCCCTCGCACCAGGTGAAACAGCATAGATCCCTCGTCCGGAGTGCTTGTCACAGGTATAACCCACTAGCACAGTCTTTTCCTGTACTCCATGGCCGCGCTGTCCATAAGCAGAGCAAGGGTCGATAGAGTGCTCGAAGTAGAGACATTTGCAGACAGAGTATCGTTCAACGACTTTGTAACACATTTCGTATGGTCTTTGGAATGTCGGGGTAATGGATTGATGATTGAAGGATGCTTGTTTGTTTGAGACACGAAGGGAGAAAGCGAACCAGCCGATTGAATGAACAGAAGTAGAAAATAGAAAATAGAACGGACAAGTGAAGAAAAGCACGCTGTCTCGCGAAAGAATGACCCGAAACGAAATCAGAGGGAGTGACTGGGTTGACAAACTGAGAGGGGTTGTATATAGAGGGATTCGGCGTTATATATGCAGTGAGTATCGAATGGATATACTCCTAATTATGGATATATAATATAATAATCCACTGTAATAATAGTATAATCAGCTAATAATAATCATATAAAAGAAAAGAAAATAAAATAAAAAGAACATGTAGATCCAAAGCATATCCCGTCAGCCCTATGGGTTGTAGCCCCAGGCAGAAACCAAACGGGGCGCGCCCAATCGGCTAATAGGAAGAGAAGTGTGAATGATACTCCACTCTGTAGACAGGTACTGGATATCTACATGGTGTCTACATTGGTCGAGGTAAGTCAAGTATCCATTTTACCCCTCTATGGTTGTATGTAGTGGGTGACTATGGAGGATAGTGGGGGTGATGCATAGTAAAAAGACCAGTCCAGTCCCATCCCCTCAGCTGGAATGTTCACGTCTCTGACTCTAAAGTCTCACTTGGCACAGGAACAGGAACAGAAAGGGTAATAGCAATACCAAAATGATCTACAAAGTGTGGCAGGGAAGTAAAGACGGTGAACACATAGTGAAGAAGCCCACCCCGCGATGAGCAATTCAGTACAGCGAGTCGGTGAGCCACAGGCTGTGCAGCCACAGAAGAGTAACGGAATACCAATATCACTGGTTATCACTGGAATCAGGAATGACGGATCGCGATATAACTGGTTGAATGGTGTTGATCGTCAATCCAAAGTGCCCCAAGTGGACATCGGGGCGTTTTTGAGTCAGAGCCTCTCACACAGCCCCCCCTGTCATTTCCCACGACTAGTACTGCGGCTCAAGGGATATAGGGCTGTTGACCGCATATTGATAATTATATTTCCATACAAATATTATCTATTCTCTTACAATTTGTAACATTCCAGCGGTGACATGTTGTGAAGTTGTGTTGGGGGTGGAGCGAACTAGGCGCCCGCATTCAGCTGCTGACGCTAACACTAACCGAGTTGCCTATGTACGGAGAACGGAGTACGGAATACCGATGGAGGGATTCACAAGAACCGGTTTTATTTTAGCTCGACACTAATCACTACGTTTTCCCCGTTGAATGGGCGGAGATACCTTGTGGGTTAACCGTCAAAGGCCGTAGGGCTGAGGGGTCGAGCCCACTTGCTGATGATTGCCGTTTTCGGTAATCGAAAGGTCGAATTGGGTACGTATTCGCATTACATTGCAGATACACTGCTGCTACAAGATATGCAGGGAACCTAAGTACTTGGCTCTGAAAGGATTAAGTGGCATAGTAGGTCTGATATCATACAGCGCCTGTCACAAAGACAAAGCGGGGTCCCGAACAAGTAATTGTGGTGTGTGCGTGTGCGTGTGTGTGTGTGCAAGTGGGCTAAGCTAAATTCATTTTCCCAGATTAAAAACACCCATTTTCAAAACCAGGCCTCCCTCTGACTCTAACTCCGTAATTTCAGATCGATCCCATTGCGCCATGACTCAACCCGCGTGCCAATCCCAGTCGGAGCATCTGGAGGATATCCTCGCCCTTGGCAGTCTCGGGAAGTCCGGCACGCCAATCCCATCCGCGATCGGCGGCCTTGTCGCCTGGCGCGGGCACGAGGACGCCCGAGCTACCTACAGAGGTAGGGCCTGATCCTGAACCGGAGCGTGTGCGCGCTGACTCGAGCATGTCGTTGCCGATGAAGGCGAAGCTGGAGGCGGAGAAATTGGACACGGATTTCTTCAATAGCGCGCGCGGGGAGGGAGGTCCATCTGATCCTCCGCGAATTGATGATTGATATTCAAGTAGGGTAGAGCGGAAACATTCCTCGCACTGTGCGTATACGCGGGGGGTGACGGTTTCCAGATCCTCGATTGCGGACAGGATGGTAAATTGTTGGGACACAGAGAGCACTGCAGTGGGTTCTGGTTGGGGGGTTAGTATCAACGAAGAAATGCGACATGGTTAGATTGGGAGACTCACGATTCACAAACGCGCAGGCTTCACCCAGCAAAGCTAGCAGTCCATCCACCTGCACAGCGGAATCACGGTCTGGGTCATAGAGACCTCCGTAAATATTATCCGCCGCACTCCCAATGACAGCTGCAAGGGCTTGCGCAGCGGCGCGTCGCCGAGCCAACGGTTTATACCGTGGTCGCTGACCCTCTTGCAGTTCGAATTCCTCGTCGCGGATCTCATAGAACCGGCGCAGCGTCGCGTAACCACTGAGATAGAACTGGAGAATCCGAGCAGCTTCTTCGTCGATTTGTGCAATGGACGACAGGCATGCTTTGGGTTCCTTCATCAAAGAGCGCAGTTGGTCATCGAGATCGGCCGTCGCAGGGTACGCACGTGATTGAACCAAGCTGTAGGAAATCAAAAGATCGACCACTGACTTGACTTTGCGTCGGCTCTGGGCACGAGCATAGCAGACGAGGGCCAGACCGAAGTTTTCGGACTTCGAGGTCAGCATGTCACCGAATCGCTGTCAATAAATTAGCACTGGGTCAGATAGTCCGCAATTCTCATCCATCACTCACCTCGGATACCCGACGCCCTTGATCCTCCAGCTCAAGTTCCGAGCAGAGAACCACTAGTTTGTCCAACTGATCAGGGCTTTCCAAAGGAAGCTTATCCACGATCTCGGATACGGCCTTCTTCATCTGGTTTGCATCGTCGAAGCGGCTCAATACCTCAATAGCCAGCTCCCAGCCTTCACGGGAGCTGTGTTCGTTCTCAATAACGGTTCGGTCATATAGCCCGAATGCGTAACTGTGAAGAATATCGTCCTTGTGCAAATGGCGGGCCGGAGACTTGTTATCCTGCCCGTATGAAAGAACCATAAGATCATTCTCAGACAGACCGGGTAGTGTCTTTTGGCTGCTTCCAGACTCAAACCAGCCACCCAGGCTGGCAACTTCTGCGACAGCGGAAGCCACGCAAAGTGACCATGTTTGTACTAGCTCCAACACGCCCTGCACGTTGCCTTCGAAGACAGATGCAAGACCGACCTCCACGCTGCTGAGTGTATTGGGTCGGAAATCAGCGTTGTCGGACGCATCGGTGGTGGTGTGGCTAAGGGCTAGTTCGAGGCGGTCGAGGTAGGCGCCGCGCATGTTGCGATCAACAGCGCGAACATGGTTCTTTGGGCCACGCGAGCGCAAGAAATCTTGGAAGTTGTCGCTGGATGAGGTAGCACCGAAGTCCATGCCGGAACCAGTGTCATCCTCGCCATCCCACCATGCTGTCAAAGCAATGGTCGCCTCCACCCAGTCTTGAGACTTGCCCTTGATGGCAGATGGGTCGCCCAGAATAATTCGGTAGATAGATCTCAAGCTCTGGTAAATTGACCATGGGACGCGGCTTTCTGCCATGCGAGCCGATTGAGCGAATGAAATTGGGTTCTTGTTTGAGTTAAAGGTGGACAATCCAAAGTTGACGGCCTGGAAGCGATTCTCTGGGACCGGCACAATCGATTCATCCCGCTCCTCTCCCTCGGCGAATTCCTCCAGGTCAGTGACAGCCGAAAGAACTCGCTTCCGGTACTGAGACCAATCAAGACCGGTGACCTCCCAGTCTTCAGATTGAGTCCCAGGGCATGATTCTAGAATTTGAAGAGCCTTGTTGATGCAGCGCTGGATGTTTTGCAGCTGTGCGCCGCGGTAGCCAGGCTGTGGGAGGCCATCCTCCAACGCTGATCGGGCATAGTTGAAGTCTGCGGAACGGAGAACATCTGCGGCATCAGTCAAGCGACCACGCAGCACAGAGGCAATGATAATATCCCAGAAGTTTGTGGATGCGGTCGGGTTTGGTTCCACATATTTCAATGCTTGGAGATCCTTGGTCTGCGATGCGTGGTTTTCACTGAGCCAGTCAAGCAAGATCTGCGGCAGAGGCTTGGGAACGGGGGGTCTTGTCATGGCTTTCACCATACCAGCAGCCCCGGTGCGCATGGGGTTGATGTGGGCAGTCGAAGGTGCTTCACGAGAAGGGTGGTGGATTTGGAGCAGCAACGAAGCCAAGAAGGTAGCTTTCACGAGGTTGGGAGCCTTCTCCCCGGGCCCAATGCCAGAGTGGGCACCGTAGGGCCGGTCAATCCCACTTTCATCAGCGAAAGTCTGCCAACTCTCGGCCAGTTCCTTTGATACATTGGACAATACAGCATCGAAATCGACGTGTTTGAATTCGGCAGCTTTGAGCTCGTCGGAAAGTTTGCCCAGGGCATCCTCCGTTTTGAGAATCATCTCACTTGGCTCGTTAACAAGGGCCATGCGGGATCTAGCCGCCAGGTTGTGAAGAATGGATGGCATCGCGGACGGCTTCTTGGGGGCTAGGTTGGTCTTGCGGACAGGCGATTGGTGCGCCCAGTGTTCATCAAGCTTCGGTCGCTTGGCATCGCTTGGATTCGAATAGATCGGTTTGCGCTGCGCACCCATGGAGGGCTGAGATCCGAAGGGGTTTCCGAAAGCCGAGTCTAAGAAGTTGAAGTTCTTGGACCTATCCTGGGTGCTCATGTCCATTTCCTCTTCAGCTTCCTCTTCTTCGAGTTCCTCTTCCTCCGGTTCCATCTGGTCTTCTTGCTCTTCGTTAAAGTCACTCATTTGTGACGAGGCAAACCCATTAGACTGTCCGAAATTCATCGAATCCCCAAATCCGCCTCCGTTTGGCACACCGAAGCGAAGGCTAGAGTTGGCTGTGGGCTTGAAGGAAGGGGCTTTGGTCTGCTTGGGCATGGCATAATCCGTCGATCCAAAGGATGACCCAAAGATGCTGTCATTTGTGTTGATGTTGCCGGATTTGGTAAAAACAGAGTTGGAGAAGTCGTTTCTCGAGAAGGAGTTCTGGTTTGTAGAGAATGTGGTATTGTTTGTGGAGAAGGAGTTGATGCGCGAGCCACCGTTGATGTTGGATGTAGAATGCGGTATGAATGACCCTGCAGTGGACGGCGGCGGGCCAGCAGGAGTTGTCGACAAATTGCTCCACAGACTGCGAGAGCGATCTTTATCTGGAGTCTCAGGTGGACTGGACTCGTAGGGTACTTGGAACGACATCGCGGGGTGGGGTTGTTCAGAATGAGAAGAGACGGGTTGACGGCATCAGAGGATGCAAGTTTTGGGCCGCAACAGCTCTAAGAACTGTTAGATGGAACAAACGACAATAGCAATCGACAGTGACTGATTCGCCAGGCAGCGAAGAAGGTCGATGCAGTTGATTGTTTGTCGGAGAAGTTCCCTCTTCTCCAGAGTTGCTTGTTTTTCTTGCCCTTCACTTTCCGCTTCGACGCGACGGCGAAAGTTATCAGGCATTCAGGCATCAGGATCTAGATCATGTGATCCTACTTGAGATCAGTCACGTGGTTGCGCTTTTCATAGTTACCGCTTTAGACCCCGGGGAGCCTTGAAGATCGGGCAAAGAGTCACGTGGCCAGGATTACGTACAACACAGAGACGCCCGCGGGTTTGGCAATGTAACTAGTTATCAAAGGTCTCTTATACTTTTTTTTACCACTTTGTATACACTTTTGTATACACTTAAAACGAATATCTAAAAACGACATGACAAGGCTGGGCCGACTATTCTTCATCTTTTTTCAAAGGTTATACATAGACAAGTCCCTTGCTCGTATACACATAAAAATGGCATCTAAAAAAAGCATCTAAAAGACCAACAAAAAGACATCACAAGGCCGCACAAGCGGCCGACTATTCTTCTCTTGTGAGGTTATAAATAGAAAAATCGCTTGCAAAAGTATGCTTTGTTCCCGCGCCTTCATATACACCTGACCTAAAAGACGGGAACCCCTAAATTACAGGATGTATTGGCTATGCCTAATTCAGGTTAATACGGAAGATCCTACGATTATGTGACAATACATGCTAGCTTTTCCGTCTGCCTAAATAATAATTCTGCCAAGCGTCTCTATTGATCCCGTTGGGGCACGGAGCCCTGAAGTAGTTGACGAGGGTTAGGAGTTGTGCCAAGCCAGGGTACTCCCCCACTTTAAATTGGCTACGGTAAACCCCCCGTCAACTACCCTGCACTGCCAGGATCATCAGACAGCGATCAGCAGTTGGGGGCCAATTCCCACGCATCTGATTGCATGGGGGCTCACAAGGCACACTGACCTCGGGAATGACCCCAGCCTTGTAAGGGTGGGCTCGTATAATACTTGTTCGAAGCGAGCTGAGCCTCTAATTGATCCGAGAATCCAGATATATAACGAACTCACTGGTCCCCAGTTCTTGGGGAAATAATCACAAATGATCACAGATCTACTCCGAATGATACCATTCTTAAGTTCATCACATCCATCATGAATCCAGCCGCCCAGTATCACATCACCCACAGCTCCAAGCGCGAGCACTACGATGTCAGCACAACTGACAAAACACACATCTACCACGTCGACAACTCCACCTTCACAATAGGAAAACCAGACCTGACTTTCCACCACAGCCCTGACCGCAGGGGGCCCGTTGTGGGAGTGTGTAAGTTCCGACACTTCTCCTCGGACTGTGAGATTGGCCTACAGAACCCGGAACGACCTAACGCAATGAAGTGGGAGTACCTACACAAAGAAGGCTTCTTTAGGCGCAGATATTGGTTCCGCATGGAGCTAGACGATGGCACAAAGCACACTTTCACCTGGAAACAAACCCGCTCGCATGGCAAGGGATCTGGAACCCATAAACTAGTCGAGGAGGCCCGTCAGACGGTTGTCGCGGTGCTTTCTTCTGATGGCATGTTTTCAAAGAAAATCGGCTACGGCTCCTTGGATATCTACTCGGATCTAGGGCCGCGGTTCTACCTTATGACTCTTATGTCAGGAATTGCCGTAGTCGAGAGGATCCGACGTGCGAAACCAAACGCGGCGGGGGCGGGTGCTGGGGGCTCAGGCGGTGGTGGGGGAGCAATTTGTTAGGCCGAGAAATTTGTTAGGCCGAGGAAGTCTCATTAATAGCACATAATTCCAAGGTCAGGGAAATCTTGGACGAGACTTGCGGTTTATTTAGCGTTATTTTAGCTATGAGAAATACCCTTAGCGCAGCTGCTACATTCTCTTAAAATTTCTTAAAATTGTTTAAAACTACCGAGTACGACGCATATACGCATGTACGAAGTACTTGGTATATAGTAGACCAAACTGAACAGTTAAATAAAAGGCTCGCTCCGAATGCCCCAAAAATCAAGGAGGCAGTGCAAGCGAGACAATGTTTCAGATAGGACAAGCCTTTTTGCGATGGTTTGATCGACAGGGTTTGCTTATCTAATCCTATACTACGGGGCCCGAGGGCCCCCGAATAGATCGAATCCTGTTGCCTACCCTTAAAAAGGTAAAAGGACAACCCTAAATATCGGGAAATCAAGAGCCTCGGTTTTTTTTTTCTCTTTCAAACTATGAATTCAACAACCACATGACATGACTATGGCGCTCCGACGACCACATCGGAAATCTCGCCACGGCTGCGTGGAATGTAAGAGGCGCCGAGGAAGGTATGAAACAAAAAAAAAAAAAAAAAAAAAAAAAAGAAAGAAAGAAAATAGCCCACTCATCCCATCATAGTGCGACGAGTCCCGACCATCCTGCACCAACTGCGCCCATCGCCACGCCGAATGTGAGTACGGGTCGTCATCATCTCTACTGTGGGCAAATGATGGGTCCGATAGCGGACAAACAGGCGAGCCCGTCTCAGGCCTTCGTTCACCTTCGAGTCCAACCACAGGCGTGGCAGCAGCAGAGTCCCTCGGAATCCTGACCCAACTCAGCAGCGAAACTGCCACAACCTCACCCGGGTCCGCACTGAACCTCAACGACCTAGAGCTGATGATACAGTGGTGCGACACGACCTTCCGGGCACTGTCACGCAATGAGCGCACCGATCCAATCTGGCGCACCATCGTGCCCGAAGAGGCTCTCTCGCACCCATTCCTGATGCACGGCATCCTGGCCCTGTCATCGCTTCATCTCGCTCGAACGGGACCAGAGCCGACCCGTCGAGGGTCGTATCTCAATCGTGCCGTCGCGCACCAGAATCAAGCGCTGGCGCTGTTCCGGGAGATGCTAGGTGACGTCAATGAGAGTAATGCCAAGGCGATGTTTGCTTTTGCGGGAATCGTGGTTATCTACACGTTTGCGTTCCCGCATACGCCCGGCGCGCAGGATCCGTGGGACACTGTCGACGATTTGTACCAGGTTCTTGTTTTGACTCGCGGTGTGCAGCAGGTTATTCATGCCCCGCGGGACTTTACGAGTTTTCTAGTCGACAGTTCTTTCGGACCGATTTTGCAGGTTGAGGAGACCCAGGGTGCGATGCCCACGGACACGATTGCTATGCTGAAACAACTGCGCGAGGCGAACAAAGTCTGCGGGGCGCGAGATCCGAATCATGAACTGCAGGTTTACGAAGGGTCTATTGCGAATCTCGAGGAAATGCTCAGTTGGTGCCACAGCGGGATGAGGGCAAATACGATTGCTGGGAGGTGGGCGATCTGCTTGAAGCCTCGGTTTATGGAGTTGCTGCGCGAACGAGACCCCTTGGCGCTAGTTATGCTAGCGCACTATGGTGTGCTTTTGCAATATTTGAAGCATCGCTGGTGTTTTGACGAGTGGTGTGTGAGGGTCTCCAAAGCCGTGTGGGCAATATTGGACGATCAGTGGAGGCCGCTGATCCAGTGGGCCATGAAAGAGATTCTCGGTGTTAACTTTCTGGAACAGGTTGGAAGTTGACATTCTGAAGCATTTTTCTGTTCTATTCATATTCATATTCGTATACCCAAGTTCAAAACGCTGAAACCGCAGGAGAAATTCCATAACAAAATCAAAACAAAAACAAAAACAAAAACAATTCGAATCTCCACCTGAATCTTTCCATAATAATCACAACAAATTCCGATCTGAACCCGTTAAACCGCGTTCGAGCCCTCCATCACCTTCAACCCACCCATAGCCGTGACGACATTTCCCCTTCCAAGAAGATAATTCACCTCACTAGGGTGAATGACCACGAGAATGACCATCATCGCAAACATCAACAATCCATCAAAGACATAAATGAAAACCTCATGCTGCATGAGATAACCATGTGTGCCCTGAGCATACTCCACGACACGAATGACGGACCGAATGAGAACAAGGATACTGGCCAATTGCAACGCCCACATATGCTTGCGCCATGGGTACTGGTCCGCCACCGCACGAGCTTCAGCGTGAGAGCCCAGACGCTTCTGGAAGATGAGCGACGAAAGCAGGAAGAAGCCGAAGAAGACGATTTGCACGATGAGGCCGCCGATGATAACGTTCTGGCCGGTGCTGGTGGACGATGAGGGATCGGTGGAGTTTGCACCGGTGACCATGATTCCCGCTCCTGTGAGAGTATATTAGCATTAAGCTTCGAAAGAGCCAATCGATCTAAAGCGATCGTGAAGAGGCAGAAGGGGAGGAAAGCATACCAGAAGCCTGCATCAGGAAACTCAACACATCACCCGCGACGAATATCTTGGTCATCCAGTTAACCCTAATCAGGGCAAGCCGCTCGCCCTTGACCATAATGATAATCCGACCCAATTCCATGTAGATACTGGCAGCGAAGAGTGCCGGCGCAATGAGCAGCAATGTGCTCTGCATAACATAGGGTCCGATGGTCCAATCGGGGGATTGTTTCGATGACATGGCGCGGCCGATATATCCAACTAGCTCGACTGGGAGGTATGTTAGTACTGGATATGCCTGGGGTTTGTTTGGGTATGGATATACTTACAGTATCCGCCAATCAAGAGCGGGATGAAGAACCATGTTCTCGTGCGGAACAGATGGAATGTGTGCATTAAAGTGACAATTGCAAATAAGACAATGAATACTACTGCCGCACCCATAGAAGGGTAGTAGTCATAGGCGATCCAGCCGACGGGGGGAGCCATCTTGAATGTAGATTGAGTAGGTAGGAGGCAAGGCCAGTTTGGATTGAATGAATAACTTGGAAAACTGAAACTACAGACCACTCTCTCCACTCTTATATATGTTTTAATTCAGAATTTCCCCCTCGATCTAAAACGGGATCTAGGTAACCCTGGGAAAAGAAAATTCGTGGAGTTATGGAAAGGAGATTTCGTATACTCGTACCTTCGTAATGTTATCCCGATACGGACGGGTGGACACCCACTAGTCCCGATCAGGAGCATAGTACGAGATACGAGAGTCTAAAATCTTAATTATTTTTATAAAAGTGGAGACTCCCGTGGACCTTCCAAAAGATAAACGTTGGAAGTGGAGATGAAATCCCATGGATATGCTTATTCGTAACTCATTCGTATAAACATAGAAGGGGGCTGGGAATTTGAACCTGAACCCAAATCTACAATTTCGCCTTCTTCCCATTTTGCAATACATACCGATATCTCGCCTTCCCCTCATGCATATCCACTAGCGCCTGATTAACATCTACCATATCCCTCTGCTGAATCCAAGGCAAGACCCTCTTCTCCGCAGCCAAAGTCAACATAGCCCGAATATCACCGGGGGAACCAATATTCGACCCAGTCACCTTAACCCCCTTCTGAATAAGACTCCAAGCCATAAGCGGCGGCAACGCATCCTCCGGCGCTCCAATCTGCACAAAAGTCCCATCCCGCTTAAGCAACCTCAAATACTGCGCAAAGGGCATATCATGCGCCGAAACCGTACACAAGATAACATCCAGCGAACGCGAGTATTTCTTCGCCCACCCTTTCTCCTCACCCGTAGCAATGAACCCATCAGCCCCAAGCCCCCCAACAGCATCAGCTTTCTTCCCCGAAGACCGCGAAATAGCAACAACACGATCCGCCCCAAGAGCCCTAGCAAATAAAATCCCCAAATGTCCCAGTCCCCCAACCCCAACAATCCCCACCGTCTTCCCAGGCCCAACCCCGTATTTTCTCAACGGCGCAAAAACAGTAACACCCGCACACAGCAACGGCGCCGCCTCAGCCGAGGGAAGCGAATCCGGAATCCGGAATACGAAATGCGCAGGTCCGCGCCATTTATCGGCGAACCCGCCATACGACTTTGACTTGTCGCTGTATCGGCCGTTGTACGTGCCTGTCATGCGGGCGCAGTAGGATTCTTCGCCGTCGGCGCAGGCTTCGCAGTCTGCGCGTAGACAGGCGCCGCTTTGTGCGCCGACGCCGACGCGATCGCCGAGACGGATTGCGTGGGGGGTGGGGTCGGATTCGATGGCGCTGCCGAGACGTGTTACTGTGCCGATTATCTCATGGCCGACTACACAGGGGTAGTCGGTGGGACCCCAGCCTGAGCGGAGGGTGTGGATGTCGGTGCCGCAGATGCCGCAGTGGGAGATGGAGATTTCGACGTCGGTGGGTGTGAAGGGTTTGGGGGTGTAGGTTGTGTATGTTAGGGGGCTTTTGGCATCGTGGGCAACCCAGCCTTTGAAGGTGTCTGGTTCTGTGGGTGGGGACATTGTTTGGTGATGGTGGTTGCGCCGTGTAGATGTGCCGAGGTAGGTGTTTTGCTGTGTTGCTGGGGGATGGAATTGAGTAATTGGGAGATTTTTGGTAGGTTCCTGGTTCCTGGGGTGTAGAATTATAAAATTAGAGATTGAATTTGGTTATGAGGTTGAGTTGAATGGTTTGAGGTAAATGCACGAAACAAGCTCGGCATATGATGCGGAGAAGCCGCAGGCAAAGTTACCGAGGTCCATCTTAACTCCGGAATAGGCATACATTATTAGATTCATGTCGATCGTACGCGATTTTGAAAAGTGACTCCATATTTACATGCACTCGCTCCAAGTATGTATGTACAGTGCGGACTAGTAGGGGGGTATCAATTGATTTTTCACCGGGCCACGCCCATGAGATCGTCAAGCTCATCGGTGGTGAGAGTACTCCGACGCCGATTTGCTGGTCTGGAAGCTTTCTCGGGTCGGCTTCTCTTTCGTGATTCGCGCTCCTTTTGCTCATTTTGAGCGGCACGGGCCTCGTCTTCGACGGCGGCCAATTTTTGGTGCACGCTTAGCGATTCGTTGGATTTGGGCTGTAGGGCGAATTAGTCCTGGGAATCTCCGGGGGAATCTCCGGGGCAATCTCCTGGGAAATCATTCTCGTTGCATACCTGATGGGGTTCCTTTGTTTCGGTCTTTCGCCTAGTTGGCCTGCGGGTCACAGTTTCGACTTTGTAGGCTTTGATTTTAAGGGTATCGTCGTCGGTAGTGTCCACACATGGTGAGCCTTGTAAACCTGGCGTGAACGAGACCTTCCGGGGTCGCTTTGTCATGGTGTTTTCACTGCGTTCCCTCAAAACACGATCGGGTCGCTCGGGTACTTTGCGAATTTTGGACCTCATCTTCGGGGGATTGAGCATCTCCGGGTCTGGTGCTTTCTCCTCCGGTTCACTCATACCTTCCTCCTCATCTTGGTCCTCCAGGATTGTCGGGATGGGATTGGACTCTGGCAAGCTTTGCATGCTCATGTCCTCGGTTGAGTTAATGTTGAGATCGAGATTCATGCCGCGCTTCAATTCATCCGCTTGGACAGAATCTCCTCCATCTGCAAGACGACGCTGCCACCCACCCATCATGGTAACTGCCTGCTTCCACCGGGATTCCATCTTCACCCAACCTTCTCGCAGTCGTTTGATCTCTTCGTCTCTCATCTCAACCTCTTCAAGAGGCACGAATGACGGGTTGGTAAGCAGTGTGCGCAGATGCTCTAGCACACCTTCCATGTGAACGGATAGTTCTTCACACGAGGTTGGAAGCGAAGTAACAGGCCCCGCAGAAGACTTCTGAGCTCCTACGCTCATAGCCATACCCGACTGCTCATTCTCGCCATTCCCATTCTCAGCCTGCGTCAAGCCTTGTAGATCTTTCAGAGTATGAACAGTGCTTCGCGCAAGCTCAATCAGGGTATCATTCTCATCACTGAGATGCTGGCATAACTCGGTCAAGAAGTCGGTGGTCTCCTGCTTCAAGCTATATCCGGGGTCATTTACTCGTTCTCCGCCGCTAGCCAACAGACGAGATCGATCTGAGGCAGGGTTGATGTTGATAGTAGTCACACTCAGACCCTCGCGCTTGCCTCGTTGTCGCTCAGCCAGATGCGACTTGAGCTTCTGCATTTCTAGGTCTCGCTTGCGGATATCGTTGGCGCATTGCGCTCGGACTTGTTGGACAGTACTCTTCATGCGCTGGACTTGCTCCTTGAAACTTCGGATGTTCGCTTCGGCGCTGGACATGTTGGACTTGAGCGTGCGCGTTTGCGCCTCTGCCAGAGCAAGCGAGCGAGTCAACTCGGATGTCTTCGTTTTTAGTTTTCCCTGCACAAACAATGAAGGTTAGCGCGCTGTGTAGCATGAGTAGAGTGAAGACATACGATCTCCGTGGTCTGTTCCACCTCACTGGCTTGCAGCGTGCGAATAGTTGTAGATAAGCTCTCGCGGTGTTCGGACTCGCGCTAGAATTTGTCAGTCGCCGGTCAAGTGGTATCTCAGTGCAGCACACGCACGTCTCGTCTCAAGACCAAATCGTTGACCAAGTTGATCACACGAGCCATGGTGCCGTCTATCCCTCCATCTTCATTTTCTGGGTCGGCAAAATCGATCGCACGACCACCTTTTAGCAATCCCCTTGCCAGTAAGATGTTGTTGACATAGGTCGAAGCTGCCTGCAGGTTATGCGACTCCATGGCAGCGATCACTTCTATTGTCGACACAAATAACTCCGAATGCCGAATGGGGAAGAAAGTAAACACGGAGGTGCGGGGGCCCTTTCGTGCCAAGTGTGCAGTTCTGTGGGCGGTGAGATAAGGTGTTGTTATTCTGCCCGTTTTATTGCGGAATTGTGTTGCGAGTCAAGACCGGCTCCAATTTAGTTTCATATTCATACCTACATATGTAGGTATTTCTTCGAAGATTCCCTTAAAGAGGTGTTCAAGTTAAACATAAATATGTATCCGAAATTAGAAGAGTCAACCCACAATCCAGATACAATTGAATGATATCCTGATAGTAACATAGTGCATCGTCATGTGGATAGTGCGTCGTCATGTGCATAATGCGTGGTCATAAGAAATCACCCAACCCCCATGTCTTATTTGTCCCTTGCGTGGCATTAAACCTCCCCTTCCTACCCCACTACTTAATTCTCACCAACCAACCACCTTTCCATCTGCTCTTCAACATGGCTTCCAGACCAGATATGCGTGTAGTACGCGGAGTGACATCCAAAAAGAAGGCCGACATAGAGCAGGCTGCTACCCTTCAGCGAACAGGCCAAAATGCTTACAAAGTTGGGGATCTCCAAGGCGCCATCGAGTCCTTCACCCAAGTACGCCCACCTTGTTTGTTCCGTCACAACTCATACTAATCATCTGTATATCTAGGCATTGGGGGCAAACAATGAGGATCCTGGAATTCTGGATAATCGTGCGGCCACATATTGCAAGCTGAAGCAGTACAGCCAGGCCCGCGCTGATGCCAGAGCTATGGTCAAGCTCGCACCCAACGACGACCGCGTAATTATCCACCTCGATGCTTACTTCTCAATTGTGGGTACATCTCTGACTTTGGAAAAGGGATATCTGCGCTTGGCCAAAGTCCTATGTCTAGATGGGAACTTTGACAAGGCCCGAGACATCTACGAATATGCCCTCCAAAAACTTCCAGCTGATCACCCAGGCCGTGGGGTAAGTTTCTCCTTCTTGGCTTTCTGTTCTGTTCACTCTTCAATGTGATATTTATTTTGTTGTATCTCTTTTCCCATACTAACTATCTTCAGCTTCTCGAGCAGTTACTCAAGAAATTACAGGATAAGCTAGCAGGAGGAAACCGGCGCGACCCATTCACTATCCTGCCACTAGAGATCGCAGAACTCACGCTTCGGCAATTTTCCTTCAGGCAGATCGTGTAAGTTTCTATCCTCCCCTCCAAGATCCACTAGCTCATAACATCATATAGGGCAATCATGCGCGTCTGCAAAGGATGGAACCAGTTTTTAGGCGGTCTGGCTAGCGTCTGGATGCATGTTGACCTCACCGGAGCTAGATCTCGTGTACCTTGGACATCTATCCGAAACTACATCCATCGATCGCGAGCGCAACTGACCAATGCCACTATTGCAAATATCGTGCCCTCTGCCACGCCCAAGGTGATCGACATGCTGAGCAGATGTCCCCAACTAGAGCACCTGGAGTTGATGGTTCACCATGACCATCCTAAAGAGTTCTACCCTAAAATCAAAGATTTTCCACGCCTGAAGAGCATCGTCTGTGGAGTTGATATCAGCCTTACTCATGCGGTTGTTGGGAGCATTTTATATGCCCTCCCGCAACTTGAGAAAGCTGTTTTTCTCCGTGTTTGGGACAGTCCCATCGGAGCGCCACGACCCATTTCGACATGGCCTGAACATCTCCCAAATATGAAAAGCCTGACTATTGGGTCTTCACAAGAAAATCCTCACGGCTTGTACTTCCCAGAGGTAATTCCGGGGTTGGGCCCGGTAATCTTTCCCTGGATTTGATATCTTGTCATTGCGCTAACACAACTCAGTCTGTATATCCCAATCTGGAGGAGTTGAGGCTAGTTTGGTATCCTGCTCGATCACAATCATTCCAATTCCCCCCGGGGCTTGAGACGCCACATCTTCCCCCGCTCCGCATACTAGATCTTCATGGCGCGGCTATCCGACCCAGTTTCTGTTCACTCCTTCCAACCAGCCTTGAGGCCCTACGATTTTACGCAGGGTCCATCGGGCCTGCTCACCTTGGAAATACGTTCAACCGGGACCCGGTTACACTCCCAAACCTGAAGACCTTGGTATTCAACGACGCCCCATGGGTCAATCACTCCACACTCGCTTTGTTCCTACTTCGGTCCAAAGCTCCCCTCCGAACCCTTCATGTGGACCTTTGCCACAAAATGAACAGCTCGGAGCTCTTTGGCGTTCTTTACCTTCTCGACAAATTTAATCCAGAATTAAGAGAATTAACCGAGTTGGGAGTTGTCTGCATGGCTGGAATCGACGATTTGTCCGTCAAAAATCTGTCAGCAATGTTTCCAAACCTGCAAATCCTTGACTTGTCGCAGACGAGAATTACTGGTTGTACCATTCGCATGTTTGCGGATGCCCGGAATGATGAATCAGCCGTTGGAAAGCTTGACAGCTTAATCATAAAAGGATGCGACGATGTGTCTCGTGATGCCATTGACTATGGGCGGCAAATGGGACTCAAGATTGTCACCTAGGGGTCGGCAACCTTTGGTGGTAATCTCTTTGGCGTATGATACACAATGGCCTAGGGCATCACCCTTGTACAATAAAATGACCCGGACTTTGATGGAAACGATACATGATACGAGTATGAAATTGATCTTGAAACTGCCTTCTTCATCCTAATTATTCTAGTCATATCGTAGCCTCGCGGGTTATTAGTCGGTCTCGGTAAAGAAAATACGGCCAATAACTATCTAGCACAGACCCTTGCATAGGAATCAGCTGATACAAAACACAAAAGTTAAATTCTTCGACTTTGCTACCCAAGAATTACAGTTCTACAATTGGGATTTTGTACTGAGTCTAGGCTTAGCAGTGAAACATCGGCTTGAATCGGTAACTAGACAAGATAACAGCGGATACCGACAGTTACACACACGAGAATAGAAGATAACACGGTCTGACAATCTCAAGCAATGCATTAATAAAGCGAGAACTAAGTAAAAGCCACCTGGGCAGCTACCTAAACCCCCCGTTCCTGACACCAGCGCTCAACCTCTCTAGCGAGCTTCTCCTTTTGGTCACGCACAAGTTCCATCATAGGCTCAACCTGCTTCCTGTGCGAGGCAATAAGATCCTCATTACCGTTGACAACAGCGACACCATCCTTCGGTGCAAGATTATCATCATAGATTTTGACCATGAGCTCCATAACAGCAGAGAGCTGATTCGGAAGCCACTATAACACCAAAACAATCAGTATATTGACACTCACACAGCAGAGAAATGGGACTTGTACTCACGGTTACAATGGGACTACCACCGGTAGCAGTAGGATGCGGCGTGCGACGAATGATATACTCACGCGCGAACAGCCAGTGTCGCCAGCGGAAACTGCGGATATGGTTCAGCGTGCGCAGGAAGAGGACTGCGGTCTCGGAGTCTTGGATGGCGTATTTCTGGACGCCGATTTCTTCGGACTTTTCGCGGATGTAGGTGAGGAATTCGCGGTGGGGGAGGGGGCGATAGGCGCGGAATTCGTGGAGGATTTTGGTGAGGGGTGTTTCCGGCATGGGGATTTCGCAGAGGTGGTCTAGGAGGGGAATCTGGGATTTGGTTAGTTAGAGCTGATCATTTATTTCTTTTGGTAATGTTTGGTTGCTTACGATGCTGTCGTTGGCACCGCTCTCGCCGCGGAAGTAGAGGGGCTTGTTGTCTTCGCAACCTTCATAAACCACGCCGTTCGGGAACATGGATTGGTTGGTGATGCCGAAGATGAAGACGCGGAATGAGAGGTATTCTGATGGCTTGGAATTGCCCCACATGTCTATTTTAAGGTCAGGTTGGAAGATCCAGAGGATGAGATTATTGGGACGCTTAGGGTTACATACCTTCCATGGATGCTTCGATTTTCTCCATCGACTTTAGAATCTCTCGGAATCCGTCGTTGATTTCCTGTCGGGAGCCATGCTGCTCAAGGGAATCAACGATCTTCAAGACACCTCCAATGAGGGGACCGGTTTCCTTAACCATATCGACATGGGTCAGGATGAAGCCTGCCTCGGAGCTCTTAGGATCGAGACCTTTCTCGAAGGAGCGAATCAGACGAAGGTTGGAGTACTCGCTCAGACCCTTGGCAGGGTCGGCGACGGTGTAGTTGAACAGAGCATATGAAGCAGCATATGACATGAAAGGTGGTAGGTTCAGGCTAAGGGTGGGTGTTAGTTACACTGTTGTTATATGATGAAGATGTGTACCAATATGATCCACAAGATATTAAGGTAGCAAAAGAACAGGAAGAAGAGAGAAGACTTACATCTCGGCACAGCGATACATAGGACGAGCAACAGACTGGGGCAGGACATCACGACCAAGTCCATAGCCACCCTCCGGGTCATTGTTCCAGTGCTCCCAGCAAGGCTCGAGCAGGTAAGACGAGGCCAAGAAGGTGTAGTCACGGAAGATCGCAGCAATAGTGAAGCGATCATGGGAGCCATCAGCAAGAACCAGCTTCTCGACCTCGTCAGTCAGGTCGGTAAGCTCAGCCTTGACAGCAGGGCCAAGCTCATAGGTAGCCAACAGACCGGGCTTGCCATCGAGCCTGACGACAGGGAGGCGATTGACGAGAGACAGCAGGGCACTGAAGGCCTCTGGTAGCTCGACAGGGGCAGTCTCATAGGGCAAGAAGCCTGTCTTGGTGGTGATCGTGAAGGGGTCTAGCGAGTGGGAGATGGATGAAGGGTCATCATGGATGTGAGGGAACCGCTTCAGGGTAGTAGGGGAAGGGTAGGGCACTTGGGTTCGAGTCATGATGATATCAGATGAACCAGAGGAAAGAAAAGACTATAGGTCTATTCTGTATGGGTGTGGGAATAAAGGGTGTGTTGGGGTAGTGTAGGGAAGAGTGTAGATGTATAAGCCAAAGGCTAAAAGACCAAGTCAAGAGCCTAGGGAGTAGGGAAAATGGGTAAAAAAAGATGAGGAAGAAGCCAGGAGACTCTGAGAGATGAAAGGAGACTTGGAATTCTGAGATTTTGGGCGGGTGAGGAGCAGATTCTTATAATACTTTGAGGCCGGTAACAATTCCGGCCTCAAGTCCACATTACGAAAGAGAATAGGAGATAGCGTGGATCCTGCGATATCCGATGTTACATGATGGAAATTGGTTTTGTCGATCCTAGTTGAGACTCGAGGCACTTTATATGAGTATATTCAGCCAAAATAAGATGTTTTGACATCCATCTCGACATCTATATGATCTATACAACAGCCCAGTGAGAGAGGGCAGAGGACGGTCACGGGATGGCGCTAGGCCCAATACAGCACAGGGTTTGAAAGGCGATTTCACTACTTTACCTGGGATTTGATGAAAGTCTGTTGTGGTGTATGCTAAACCAGACGTTTAAAATGTTTATAACGAAGAAATTGGCCACTCACTGATGATCTATTACGGATAAATGGGCAATGTTGTCTACTCAAGTCATGATGTATACTCAATAGTCCATGCGCTGCCAAGCATTGATGACCAGATCCCGCCTTTTGATTGGACGATAAGCACAGATTTAACTTCCCTAGCGTTCGGAGGCCGGAATGCTACCGGCCTCCGAGAGTAGCCGGCCTCGTTGTATGTCCTGGGTAGGTTTGATATACAACATAGGACCCCTAGATTGGTATGACTTGTGTGATACCTTGTGTGATTCTCGAGATAAAGTGAAGATTGACCTATGGACAGTTTGATATCTTTAAAGCTTTTATTGTATTGCTATTCAGTAAACTTGAAGTCGCACTTGATACATCTTCAAATATATATTAGAAGTGGACAAAAGAACCTATAGTACATTTGCATCTCAAAAGTACTTGATCTATTCAGCCACTCTATGTGTTATATACCATACAATTGAATTTAAATGTAAATGTTCTTTTATGGTTGACAATCTCACAATCCATCGTTCCCTTCCATATAGTTTTCATGCAAACACACGCTCAGTCCTATTCACCACCAAAGTCCGAGAATGGTGATAAAAAGTCCCGTGTAACTGGGGCAAAAAATACTGTAAGACTGCATCCCCAACACCAGCCGGGAGCGAGCTCTTGTCACCCCAATAGTGCCTCACCAACTCCCCAGCACACCCGGTAGCTGCGACCTCAGGGCACCCATTTGCCTCCGTACAAGACAAGACACGAATGTCTTCCGATCTGTTGAAGTCATACCTAACATGGTTCCCAAATGCAGATTGCTCATGTGGCCATTCCCCACCCCACCTCCCGCAGCCTGGATAGCGCGTTTCGTTGGGACAATTCTCCCACGCCTCAAAGAGTTCATGGGTACGAGGGCTCTGCTGGGCAATAATAAAGCCCGTGTTAAGAAATGTGCGGTTATTCCAATCACGGTTGTGGGGTGCGTCTGGATCAAGAGCCATGGCAACTAGAGTCTCTGGAGTGATCTCCCAGTAGTTGAATAACCATTCCATGGGTAGATTGGGGTAGGGCATCATGGCATCTGCATCTATAAATACAACGTATTCGTAGTATTTCAACGCTTCCCTGATCGCAGTGACCTTGGTCCATGTTCCAGATCGACCGACTCTCTGGGGGATTTGAACGAGTCGGTAGTCGTAGCCGTGAATCATTGCTATACTCGTCAGTTACAAAGTAGAAGCAGATAGAAGTGGGACGGACTACTTACCGAACATGAAGTGGTTGAGTCTTCCACTGGTATCTGGGGGAAGTCCGGTCGCGTTCAATGGAGCCTTGCTCAAAACACCCTTCGGGCCATCAAGATGGCGGCTGTCGACGTCCAAAATGAGGATCTTCTTTCCTAATGGTTCGGTGAACCTTAATGGTTCGGTGAACCTTAATGGTTCCGCAAGCCAAAACATTTTCCCTGTGCGGCCGACAAATATGGTTTTCGTAATGGGATGTATATACGGATTGTATAGTCTGTGGACCGTGGAGGAGTATGGGGAGCTTTTGATAGTCCATTGAAAGTGTTTTCTATACCAAAGTCAGCGTTTAATTTCAACCTTTTGCCTTAGGTGATCCCGCACTGCGATGGTTGATCAACCAATACACTGTTCAAGCAGGAGTAGGCCCAGAAGAGCACACACACTATCAGACTCGAAGTAAAGATGGCGGTGACTCGGCGAGGAAACATGAGTCCTGACCTTGGATGGCGCATGGAGATGGTGTATGCATGTAAAATGGTGATCCAATGTGTAGATTTGGCATAGAATAGGATGTAGACTGAAATGACATAATGTTGATGAAGTATGGAATATCTACCAGATTTCCTCTGCTCTTCCATTTGAGTACTCACCTCTTGCCACTTTTTGCTCCGGAGAACTAACACGCCTTTATCTACTTCTCACTTCCGTTCATTCCAAGTATTATATATTATGTATTGCGCCATTGACTAAAAGGCTAGCCGGGTGGATTTCCGGGGTTCCGACGCTGCCTCTCCGGAATTCCTCTTTTTTGACCGAACTCCCCGTCTCTTCCATTCGAAGTTCAATTGCGAACGGTGGAAGTCGATGATTAGAACACGCTGCAACTCCTCATTCCACAGTATGTTGTCTAAGCGAAGGTCCCCATGCATCACCCCTAGGGAATTTATTTCTTTCCTAGAGCGTCGAGTCTGCTTTTTCAGTTCTGGAGAATTCTCTATACTATTAATAGTCTCACCACCCCACCCCATGAGCAACATATGCCGAATCTCACCAGCTCCGTGGAGGAAGTAACTCATATTCAGATCGATCGGGCCAAGGAACACAGGGACCGCTGACCCCTGAGCTCTCTGAAGAATACGATACACCTCTGTTTCACGAGAAACCTGTGGCCAGAGATGCGTTGTAGTCCCTTTGCCGACGACTGTGTAGCCATAGACGGCACATGTGATCTTGAAAGATGCACCATATGACCCGCACTTGTTGAGTGGTGTGCAATGTTGATCGATATCTGTATCTAATTGCTGGTTGAGTTGGCGAAGAAAGTCCGGTGCCGTGATTTGATGTTTGTTACTTCGGCCTCGTGTATGTAAAGTCACATTCGGACAATTTTCATCTAGGATGTCATTCTGCTGAAGCCCAAGCAAGCATTTTTGGGTACAGAACTGCATTGTATGTTGTCGGGACTGATCTCCTGGGTTCTGACGAAACCCTCCCGACCGCGACGATTGCTGAGGAGGGGATGATGTGACCTGGCTAAGATTTCGCTTTCTTCTAGGTTCAGGCGCTCCCTGGCTCGAATCCGAGTCTGAGTCTGAGCCTGAATCTGGAGGATGGTTGATGTTTCGTGAAGGCGCACAGCCACTTTCAACCTGTGTTCGAGCCGTAGGCGTGGGCGATTGCAGAGGAGATGAAGATGGTTCGTAGTCAGAGCCTGTGTATTCTGAACCTGATGGGGTTTCCTGTAACTCCACCTCGGGGATCTGTGAGCGTATAGCAGCAAAGCTGGTTGCCCAGGAATGTAGTTTGGACTTAGCCTGCTTTCGCCAGGCATTATCGCGGACATGGGATTGACAGCTCATCAAAGCTAGACAGAGAATTCGAGCGATAGCCGTGGTCGGTTGTCGGTAGCTCAAGTCATCCTGCACCTCCATATTGGGCTCACACAGAAAGTATAATAGGGTATCGGGGGCTTCGAGCGGTACACGAAGAAGGACTACCGCAAGTCCAATAGTCACATAAGAGTATTCAAGCCCTTCACAGATCATAACGTGATATTCTTGAACAAGGACCGCCCCAACCATCTGCTCTGCGTTGTATTGCAGCTTTGATGCTTTGTCTGTAGGGATAGATTGTCGCTGGGCCACTTCATCCCTGAAGTTCATTGGACGCAGGCCCACTCTAAGATTCTCCACAGTGAGCTTGTGGGGTGGCTTATATTCGACAGTCATGAGAACGTCACTACTACCATCTAGTTTGTGATGAATGCAGAACCGATCAGGCCTCGGTCGTTGCGATGGATCATCACAGACACCAGCTTCAAAGCTATTGGTATGACTCTCAAAGGAAACCCCCTTACCAAGTCTGAAATGCTGCTGAGCTTCGGATCGATTACATAGCTCTGAGATGATGTTGCGCACATGGTTTTCAACACTCAATTTTTCGTAATATGCTAACTCGTCTTCAGAATGTAGAATGCCCAATGATTTGGCGACGCCTTGAAGGTCGGTCACAGGCCAGAAAAGTCGGTATGGATGCTCGCTGTCCGCCTGAAGGTGATCGCAAACTGAGTTATATATCTTTTGCTGTACTATATGACAGTCTTCCCATCGATCAAGTTTTGTAGGACAATACTTCCCCCTAGGTAGGGGGAGTGTCCCTTGGGTGAAACGCGATGGGGTTCTGACTTGCAAGGGCCGAGAAAGCAATTCATGGCAGGTTTGGATGAATTCGAAGAAGGTCGTATTTTGGGTGAACTGGCTTTTTTCTTCCTGCAACTTAAGAAAAAGTTGCTTATAGTCGGGAGAGCTTTCGCGATCCATTTAGACCGAAGTATTGGATATACAAGAACCTTGGAAATCGATGTTGTTGTCTGGAGTCTGGGACTGGGGGAGCCATGTAGCCAGTCACGTGTCGGAGACCGGCGAAAGACAAAATCGCGGCGAAGGAGTAGTGCTTGTGCAGAGACCTCTTGAGATATGTCGTGTTGCAATTTTCTAAAACAGAGGCCTGGGAAGGTGAACGAGCAAGAAAATTTGCTTAAATCGAATCTAGATTTTGAAATATTTCATCCAATGAGAGACATTTGAATAAGCCAATAACGAATGATGCCTCCCATATTGAACGCCTACGCTATCCGATCAACCCATTAAGATCCTGGAGCAGTTGCTGTACCAACTCCATATTGTCTGATTTCTCACGCAATGCGTTCTTTAGTGCACCGACTGCCACCTTGGTATTTCCGGACACTGCCTCCCCAGACTGCAGTTTCTTCTCCGCAGACTTGATACTTTCCTTCGCACTTCGCATCTGCGACCAATACACTGTGGTCTTGTTGAGATATCCAGTTTCCTCAAGAGGCAAGTTCCACTCATGAGGAGTCGTCTCGACGATATCCAACCATTTAGCCATGTGCGGCCATCGGCGCTCCTCCAGGCCTGGGAAGTGCACGAGCAGATCTCCCCTTTTGCCTTCATACGCCCAGTCCCATTCGTAGGTGTTGATCCATGGCCGTGGCAGGTAGGAGACTCCATCCGCGTAACCCTGTCCCTTTGGACCCCCGGTCGTCTTGTTGAGCACACGTCTCATGCCTTCCTGGTCGGCAGATCGACCGAGGTCAATCTTAGGAAGATAAAGAGGGTAGCCCATTGTTTCGGTAAGGAAACTGATCATCCAAGGGTGGACATGGAGGAACATGATTCCTGTGTTGAGGCCATTTTGGTCCTGGGTTGCCACCAGGTGGATATCTTTCAGGTCTGACGGCGGAAGGAAGACTTCAACGGGGATGTCGTTGTTGAGGATAATCGAGTCTGCGTCTACCCACCTACAAAAGTCAGTATTTCTCAAGCAACCACACAGAAAAAAAACATACATCAACCATTCCACTCTCTCGCCGGCTGGCTTGGTCAATTCATTGATCACCAAAGATAGCAGATAGCTCGGTTTATTCCAAAACCCGACTGCGATGTCCTGTCGCAGGATATGCGTGGGGTAGCCCCATCGCTTCCCGTGGCGTTCATGGCTTTGCAGCGCTCTTTCGTACATATGGTTGGTCTCTCCGTATAGCATGGACACTTTGGCGACTCGTTGCAACTTGTTGCTGGGAGTATCATCTGACTGGGGGATATAAAGCGTCTTGTATGACTTGATTGAGACCCAAAAAACACATATAACTGATAGAACTACCAGAATGATGTTCAAGGGTCGTTGTTTGAATGCCATTTGGTGCTGAATCATGGCTGGCATCACCGCGCAGGTGCCAGACTTTTCATGGTATATGAGAAGAATAAAAATAATGCTTGCTTGAGATAGATGAGACTATTGCTGGATTTAGAGAGCCCAGGTTTGATTTGAGGCTCGGGAGTTGTATGAATCCGTACTTCCGGATTGGGAATACCGTTTTCAGCAACTCAACCATATCCAATCGATAGCGACCAATATAGTCCAATTAAGTTGATTTATAAATAGATATTAGTTCAATAATTGTAAGAAAAAAGTCCATTTAGTCTAGAACCCATGAAAAGCTAAGTTGCGTACAGGTACGGGCCCACTGCCCACATGGCGCGTATGAAGCTCGCAACGGTGGTGTCCAGGAACACCTTCGGTGTTCGGAGTAGATTGCTGATAAGAAGTAATGTCACCAGATCTCCAAAGAGATATCCCCGCAACTAACAGCGACACTTAATGTATTACAGAGCATTTAACCGCCCACACGATATGGCCCCATAGTGTATTATAGACCAAAAAATCATAACAGAATGTTCGGCTATTATCACCGCACTGGTATATATACTATAGGCCTTAGGCTTGTTTTGAGATCACAGAGCAACCCGGATTACCTGGAAACCACAGCATTGGGTATAAGATATCGGTTAAATAGTACCTAAACTGGCAGAGAGACGATTTTCATGTTATATGGTACAGATGAGGGTATATTATACACCACATGTTTCAAATATTTGTACAGCATCACATATGCAACCAACTTTAACTCCTTGTTCCCATGCATCAGCGACCTGGCCGCCGTTGAATTCATTGGTATAGCCAGAACGCATCCAGAACGAATCGCGAACTGGATCGCGCAAAAGAACGTAGCTCGATAACCACAGTCAAACACATGCATTATGACTCCGGACTCGTATTTTGACTGGTTGTATTTGAGTCACCGGTGGTGCTATGTACCGTCTGGAGCTTGAGGTACTCCTGCTCGAGGGCCTTTTGCATTTCAAAGTCGGCCTGGCGTTCTAGTCGGACACGCTGCTTTTCCATATCACGTTCGACTCCTCTGTGCATAGCCTAATATCCCAAAAAAGTAAGTATATGCCAGAAATAGAGAGTCGAAGCTGTAACATACCGCTCTATCCGCCTCTTGTGCCCAGTGGACAAACCCGATAATACCCATTGTGCCGAGGCCAGTGGCTGCGAATGTGAGCTTTGATGCGCGAGACATGGCAGGATAAATGAGAGCACGGCTCGACACAGAGGTTCGGCAAATAATGGTCACAAACAATGTTCTGGCGTGTTAGCTGTTCATCAAAACGAGGCCGGGATTATCAGTTTATCGATCACCGGGCGGCGTTTGGTGGCAGAACCCCCACCGCTCTGGGGGGCGATGCGTGGCTCCGATCGACCTAGGCTCGGAGCTCCAGACTCGCCGTTTAATCGTCCCTATCCAGCCCTATTTCCCCTTTATCCTATTTTCAAAGCTCAGAGGTCTCCAGCAAATATGGTGAGCAGTCCATCTCGGAATTGATGGCCAGTCGCTAACGGTGAACAACAGTCGGCTCAGAACTCCGCGGGCATTCAGACCCTCCTCGATGTAGGTCTTGGTTGAATGTTGAGCGCAGCGTGGAGATACTAACCACAGAACTGCCAGGCCGAGAGAGAGGCTCAGAAGATTGTGCAGAAAGGTAAGTCCAACTTACGCTTACCCCTCATCGCTGCCTATCACAGACACTAATACGTCACATCACATTTAGCCAGAGAGTGTACGCAATACAAACTTACCTGTCACCATTCGCTTCATGGAACTAATTGCTTCGCAACAATACAGACCGTACCCAGCGGATAAGAGACGCCAAGTCAGAGGCCCAGAAGGAGATCGAGGAATACAGGAACCAGAAGGAAGAGGAGTACAAGAAGTTCGAGGGCGAGGTGAGATACAGCTTCTAAACGGCGGTTATAACCAGGGGGTTTCACAGTGCTAACCTGACTATTTTGCTAGCACTCAAGCGGATACAAGGTAGCCGAGGAGGAGGCCGACAAGGAAGCCGAGGTCAAGCTCCAGGAGATCAAGGAATCCGGCAAGAAGCAGGGCGATAAGGTGATCGCAGACCTCATTCGTGTGACGACCGACGTCAAGCCCGTGGCGTCTGAGAAGATCAAGGCATAATGTAGATATTCCGGGTTATCTTTTCTTTCCTCGCGTGAATGCGCTTGCGTGTCTGTTCATCGATATCCAATTGTCGGACAATATCAGTTTCTTTTTGGTTTAACCGCGTGTATATGACGTGGATGGAGTCTGTATCTCACTCATGTTGGAATACGCATGTCGCATATCCCATGGTGTTCCCAATCTAGCTTGAATCTAGGCTTTTCGATCTGCGGCCAGTCTGAGTACCGACGACTACAACACAGTTATTCGTCATTATTGACCCAGATTACTCTTAACATCTTGTGGAGGGCTATGCTTCGGCGAACTTCAAATACATCACCAATCCACCAATCCATCCAACACACCCTTGATACCCGTGGCTGTTCTTACTCGATACCAGGTGATGGGAACGAGGGGCGCAAGATGATTCAATGCACTATATGAACCCCTACGCAAGTGTCAGTACTCGTTTCCGTTAAATGGATCTCAGGGCAACGAGTCAGCGTTGGCAACACATGCTGCCGCCAGTGGCGCTATTGGTTTTAAGGGGTGTCTCTACCACTCAGATCTATCACCAGGCTATATCAGTTACCTCTTATAGGACGTCCTGCTTTGATCAATACAAGATAATTGCAGATTTACAGCAATTTTATGCTCCAAAAAGCCATGTTGTCCTACCTGTCTTTCTTCTGGGCCACTCCCTTTTCTCTCCGATAATTCGATGGCCCTCACAACAGGCAATCGCGGCACAAGAGAAGACAGTTACAGTTCTCGCTACTACTGTAATTTCTGTCTTTTCACAACAGCCTTGAAGTATACTGCGACTACATTATCCCATTGACTGGTCAAAATTGCCACGATGTGAGAGTGGCTGTTTGAATTTGTCTATTAGTAGATCTTGGGATGATTAATTGTCGTTTCGAATTATTTCCCCGTATAAAGGATACTCGCTATAATGAACCGACTTTCGAAAAGTTAGCTGAGTAAACTTCTCTTTCCCTTTTGCATAGGTTACGTTCTTGGTGGAATAAGTAACAGAAGTATAGACCATGTTAGCCTGAGGCACCAACCCCGTTTCCCGTTGCGTCATTCCGCGCCAGGTCTCGTTCAACAACCTATCTGCGGACGACGCAGAACAATGAAATATGCAATTCTTACGCGGAATGCACTCAAACGGTCTTCAATAACGCGCTACTCATACGGCCAGACTGTATGCCACTCTAACAACCGGTTGTATCACGGGTCTCCATGCAGACCCAGACCAAGTCTCGAACCGCGATTAGAGGACCATGGCAAAGTAATTGTCGATGAGTACTCAATCATCCGTGATAAATATGGTTTGTTCCTTTTATTGATTTGAATAGTGTGGACAACTGCTGATTCGCGATTAGCTGCACCAAAATACCCTGTTGTTCTCGCCCATGGCTTGCTCGGGTTTGATGAACTACGCCTTGCTGGCCCATATCTACCCGGTGTTCAGTATTGGCGTGGAATTAAAGAGGCATTGACAGCGCGAGGTATTGAGGTTATCACGGCAACAGTGCCCCCGTCGGCTTCCATTGAGGCGCGGGCTGAGCAATTGGCCCGAAATATCGAGGCTGGGGCTCGAGGAAAAGATGTTAATATTATTGCGTATGTTACCTTCATTTACTGGTTATGCATATCAACATATTCTGACTGATTTCTGTACAGGCATAGCATGGTGAGACACCACCTCAATGATTGCGATAGGGTTAATGCTTACCTGTGATTAGGGGTGAGACATAACAAGAGGATCATACTATACAGCGCAGGCTAATTAATGGCTTGCAAAGTGGTCTTGATTCACGATATATGATTAGTCACATACGACCGGAGAAGTTCAAAGTCTTGTCGCTGACCACTATCGCATCTCCGCATCGAGGTCTGGCCCATCATAGCCTTTCATTCGCCTTTCTGCTAACTGTCTATCAGGCTCATCTGTGGCGGACTATGTACTTGATCAAATTGGAGGTTCGTCACTATTTACTCGCTTACTGGGATGACTTGGAGGATAACATTGATTTTTGTGCAGCCGATCGCCTACCCCAGATCTATTATGCCCTTAATCGACTAAATGTCGAGACGGGTGCATTTTCTCAACTAACACGGAAATACATGACCGAGACCTTCAACCCCAATACCCCAGATGTGGATGATGTTAGGTACGTGCCAGATATTCTCCCCACTTTGCGCCCTGCCAACATTCCCCAGATATTTCTCCTATGGAGCAGCAGTAGAGCCAAGTATATGGTCTGCCTTTCGGCTTTCACACCGAGTACTTGCCGAGATTGAAGGACCCAATGATGGCCTAGTCAGCGTGTCTAGTAGCCGCTGGGGTGGCGATGCAGGCTACAAAGGAACCTTGATGGGCGTGAGCCATCTAGACCTGATCAACTGGACCAACCGGCTTAAGTGGCTTGTCGGAGAAGTAACAGGCAACAAACGAAAGTTAGTTGATTGCAGATTATATTTTGGGAATTCTGCTGATCTTCATGCAGGTTTAACGCCATTGCATTTTACTTGGATATTGCAGGTATGTGTTACAGTCTGATTGGATCACTTGAGACTAATAAGCTGTCCACTAGACATGTTAGCCAAAGAGGGACTTTGAGAAAGATATAATTGGATTTCCCTCAGCCCTGTGGCTGGATTCCGAGTTTGATATGGGAAATTCTGGTGCCTGGAGTTGGAAACCGGATATTTTTCTTCCTCTTCTTGCTTATGTACTTATGTAGAGACATATTATTGTATGAAATCAATCCAGTAAATCTGCAAATTTGTGAAATAGACGATTACATTTCCAAATAATTTATTTACTATCCAAGTATGTAGCTATGAAAGAGTGTACAGACACCCGTGGAGAAACCGTTGAACTTATAGTTTCCGGGTACTAGCGGAATTGAGGCCTTTGTCTTAGAAATGTGGCTGTGATGTGATTGAGGCGCAGCATATAAGTTCTAACCTAGACCTCTAGCCTGGAATTCTGTAAAAGTCCCTGCTTATGCTGGAGACTGTGGCAGTTGTATATTGCTTGGCAATCAGTTGATCCCGCGAACGCTTAAAACGTCATTCCGAGATCCTTCGCATATAATCCGCATTCCCCCCCTCATCTCACAGGCCCCACGTCTCGCGCTGAGGTTGCCTTACTCGAATCTTCGAACAGCTTGAAACTTGTCGCATTATTTTCCAGCGACCGTGTTTCCCCCACTTGATCCTTCGAACACCGGCACCACCAACCGAAGAGAGAGCCCCGCCAGGGCCCCGGCGCCCGCCGCCATGTCCGCAAATATCGTCTTGGACAGCCGCCACACCCATTATACAAATTTGGACTTCCTCAAGGGCAAAGTTGTGCTACAGCTACCGACGGAAGCAGCCATTGGGGCCATTCAGGTCAAACTGGAGTGCGAGAGTCGCACTCGTCTATCCGGTCCCAAGAACCCCCAAAATGTGCACTCGGACAAAAAGCGAACGGAGATTGAGGTTCATAAGGTGAGAGGATGTGGTTCATCGTACTTATCGGCAAGATAAAATATCGACTGGAACATTGGTTAACCAACGTATGCAGATATTGTACAAGGTTGCTACCGTCTTCCCGACACCGGGTGTGATGCAGAATGAGTCCCCTGCGCCTACATATACCTTTGCCGCAGGGTCATATGAGTATCCTTTCGAATTCAAGGTAAAGAGACTTTTTCTATGGCAATTGGAACACTTTTAACGTTTTGCTAGTTCCCCTTCAATAATTCATGCAGCACCACCAACAGCATGCTCACCAATCTAAGCTTCTCCGGGTTGAAAGTTGAGGTAGCTAAAGATACCAATCGACACGTCAGAAAGACTCTCCCGCCATCTTTGAGCGGGTTCCCGGGCGTAGCAGATATCAAATACTTCGTCAAGGCAACAGTCATCCGGCCGCAGTTCTACAAAGAAAATATCAGATCGGTAAGTGATATATGCTCAGATAATACGCCATTGTCGCACTCGCTAATTGGCTTCTCAGATTGTGCCTCTTAATTTCCTTCCAATTGAGCCACCAAGAGTCGGGAATCCCAATGAGGAAACCTACGCTAGGCGGCAACACCAATTCTCCAAAACGCAGATGGCATCTAAGAAAAAGAGTATCTTCTCGTGGGGATCTGCTTCTACACCCCGAGAGTCATATCCAGAGCCTCCTCGGGTGTCTGTGGATGCTCGACTCCCCAACCCGTCTATTCTCACTTGCAACGAACCTGTCCCCCTCCGTCTCCTCGCCAGAAGGCTGAGCGAGGGACCGGACGCAATCTTCCTTCAGATGTTGCAGGTGGAACTAATATCCTACACGAAAATTCTGGCCCATGATCTCAACCGCACTGAAATTACCTCATGGGTTATCATGAGCCGCAGCAATCTGAACATCCCGTTAGGCAAGCCAGGGGACCCCGTAGGCACTGATTGGACTATTGATCCAACCCTGTGGAATCGGTATCCCTTACCTAACTCGGTGGCGCCGTCCTTTGAGACATGTAACATTGAAAGATCTTACGAGCTGGAAATTCGTGTGGGCTTGACCCATGGATACCAGGTATGTTGAATCAGCAACCCCTAGAGTTGTCTCTTGGCTGACCATGGCATAGCCTCAACTTATTGTTCTGCCCCTGCGAATGCCAGTCAGAGTATTCTCAGGAATCGCTCCACCACAGGCCCTCCTGGATGCAATGGCTGCTGCATCACTCCAGCCATCATCATCGTCTAAACCGAAACCCCAGCCCAGCTTGCCAGCAGAGGTGGGAAGCAGCCGACCACCCATGCCACCACGGCCAACCGGCGAGCCTGTACCCGTCAATTCCGGAGATGTATATGACGACGCACCACCCAGTTACGAGGATGCCATGGGAGACCACCTGAGTCCAGTGGATGGACCACGCCGCGAGTATCACCCACCAGACGCCTCGTCACAACGCACAGTAGAATCTGGAACTGATTCCAAGTCCGCAGCCCCACCGGGTAAGGCGCTTGAGGATGAGCCCGCGGCAGAAGGATCCTCGGCGCCTCGTCATCGAGGCAATCGTGCTTCCACAGAGTCCTTCGACATGCTACCTACCACACCCCCGGAGTCACCATCTGGATCACCTCCCGCATCCCCCGTGCGACGTCCCGCGAGTATGATGAAACTTCCTCGGAGCACCGTTGATGAAGAAAGCCCGCCGCAATATGAGCCTGTTGCGGGGAATCAGCTGAACGCTCCCCAAGCTGTGCAACGCCAGCCTTCACGGAATAATCTTCGTCCTATGAACTTAGGTGTTCCTAATCGGAAGCCTGTACCGCGAAGTTCAAATCCTTGAGGCTAATGGGCTCAATAGGTTGTTTGATTTCACTAATTTGGTCATATTCTCTCCTCTTTCACGCTCAGGGTTTGAAATTAATTGGAGCTTCATCGCACTTTGCGCTAGTGATTATTCCAGCACTCATAGCATTGCCCATCAAACAAACTGCATTATTGCTGCTACCTTCGAACTCGATACCCCCATCAAATTTCAGTGATGAAAAGTGTTTTTTAATATCTTGTTCTTGAAATGGATCATAGGTCTCTGGAGTGTTGGTGTCTAAGGGATCTTTAATTGAACCGATCGGGTGTAGCGCCTATTGAATGCGATAATTCGTTTGAAATACACTTGGTCTGAAGAATAAGCCCAATTCAATGAAGCCGATATCAATCAGTGTGCATCAGGCCAGTATAGAAATAGGTTTTTTTACGGGCATATCTCAGGCATGGTATCCATTTCCACTTATCGTAGCACTCAGTGTGACCATGACTCCTACCATAGCCAGCCGTTCTCATCTTCCCTCCAATCCGCATTGTTCTTTTCGATACCTGGGATAAGAGCACCGGGGTTCCGGTCTGGGAGGGCAAGTTGAAATCGATAACAGAAGTGATCTTTGAACTCCTGTGGTTCGTCAAGACAGTATGCGAATTTAAACCCGGAGATGTGCCTGTAGAGCGTTAGATAATACTCCCCTATTTTGAAATAATAGCATAGACATACGTTTGACCAGAAGATTCGTCATAGATGATTTTAGATGGAGTAGCCGGAAGTGGCATAAACCCGAATTTCAAAAACCTCCTGTTTAATGTTAACTAGCAGTTACCATGATAAGGCTTCGCAAACATACGTGAATACCTGACGAAACTTGTCACAGATGGCCTCTCTCTCGTTGAAGGGCCGAAGCCAGAATTTGATAAGATCAAAGGAATCGCCAGGAACTTTTTCCCAGATAATATAGGTAACAAAGCCCCCAGGAACCATGTCGTCTTCCTTTTGCTTGCTTTGCTGATAGCCCAGTAGTCTCGGGACGACCTCACATTCGTGTATCAGGAAAGACTTCGGGGCGTTCAGTTCTCCGTTCTCTGGTTCCTCAACGGCCTGGCCTAGCTCGGAGGCTTGCCTTCTTAAATTCGGTACCAGCATTAGATACTTGTTGGCGGATGCGCATGAAGGCGAGCTTTGTTTCGTTGCCGGGACCGGCAGGGTGACAAAGGAACTTTGCTGAAGTGTATGAGACTCCCATACCATCGCTGGCATCTTTTCGGGTCAACCGCCACGGATCCTCTCTCAGATTCTCAACAATTACCCAGGTCTGAGCGGGGATGTGCAATGGCGCTTCGGTAACAGCGTCAAGCGTGATCTCAGTCCCTTCAAGGTCGGTGAGGTATTCTATTTGAGATGTCATGTTGGTTTGACTATTAACGTGAAGAGAGTATTCTTGATGAGGATGTGTAAGAGAATCAACAGAGTGATTTGGATCAGGTGTGGAGAGAGTTTGACAAGTTGTAGGTCAATTACTCAACATCATATTTACCACTACAATACTATACATATACGTAGGATCGTGGAATCCTACTCTTCCCACTTTGGGAATACCCTTTTTTACCGCCTTACTATATATCTGAAAAGACATCTGAACAGAACATAACAAGGCCGCATAAGCGGCCGACTACAATTATTGTATATGCCTCAAGAAGGCGGTGATGAAAGAGGCAGCGAGGTAATATTCAATGAGATAATTATGAACCGGTGGCATACTCAGTCGCCCGTACTTCGAGAACTGTCCCCAGGACTTGTCCTATGTTCTGCTCAATTGGGCCATGTACACCCGCTTCACCAGCAACGAAGGACTTCTCGTCATTGAGATTTCGCGATACGAGGTCGACCTGAATCACAGATCTTCCCCATACCTGCCACTGGTTAGTTTGTTCTGCGTCGGTGACAAAGTTGGGCCATGGCCGCAGTGGCCCATGGAAATTGACTGGGTGTCGACCTTGTCTTCTCCTCACTTTGTCTGAGAGGTGGCAGGGAAGCTTCAACGATCTGACGGGGGGAATAAATTCGGCATATTTCCTCTGTATCAAACGGTGGTTAATATCCACAGCTAATATGAACATCTCTGGTCCCTCAAGTCTTACTCGCGATTGTGTGAATGGTGTGGTGGCTGCTTGGGATGAAAACACTCAAATCCGGTCAGTTGGAAGATACGCCGGTTTAAAAAAGAGATATAATCTGATATGTATAGGGTTTAAGTTTAATAGTTGGTCGTACTATTATAAAGTTGAAATTAATTATATAGTTAGCCAAAGGTTACATGTAGAAAAGTCTCTTATATGAAGTATGCTTTTTTTTTGTCGCCTTCTTTTACACCTAAAAAGAGCATCCAAAAGACCACCAAAAAGACATGACAAAACCGCATAAGCGGCCGACTACAATTCATGTTGTATACATATCTATGCTTCAAGAAGAGGGTGAGGTGATAATCAATGGGAGAGTTATGAGCCGGTGGCATACTTAGTCGCCTGTACACACACCTGATATGGCAATGTCGTCAAATCCAGATCAGCAAAATCAAAATGCTCAGTATTTACGAGCATTGGAGCTACTAGTACGTGGTATATTGAGCATTCGCCAGTTGTACAATCAAATAGCCATGGGATCTATGAATCCAAGTTCACAGAATATGATATGCGCTAGTCTTAAAACGGTTAGCGTACCCTCCACGCGGATTGAGCTCTGCTTTCTTCTTCCACTTGAGCTCATGTCCAATCCTATGGGCATCTGTCCTCACATTGTACCTTAATCAAACCCCGTTAGACCAGCTCAGACTGGATTAACCCCGCACCGAAACATTACCCAGTACTCGACTCGAAACCTCCCCACAGCAACACGAAAAAAAGTCCATTCACCGCGTCAATGATTTAGCTCGCGACTGACCATCCACCATGCGTCTCCACCTTGTTATCTCACGGCATGGCCTGCCGGTCACGCGCATTCTCTGGACCACGACTTCGTCTACTTCTGTACTAGGCGAGTATGGGGCTCAACGCCCGGCATCAACAGCAGCTGTCGCATCGTCTCGCACCCCGAACATCGCCTTCTCGAATGGTGGGTACACGGTTGCACAACTCCTCGAGGATGTGAATGAAGTCGTGCCACTAGAAACCGAGCCAAGTATCTTTGATGCGGAGTTCAGTGGCCAGTGGGGATTGGAAGATTACGTTGTCGAAGTTGCTGGCTCGGAATGCCTTCATTTTATGGAGGTCGATGGGTTGCTCCGAGACGGAGACGAAGTTGTGTATGTGCATCTAATGATTGTTCTAATATCTTACACTGAACTAACTTCTCACCTTCTAGTATCCGCGCCCTTCAATTGGCAGATCTCCGGACCAGAAGGCTCTGTGGTCGCCACCAAATTACTGCCGAGGGCAAGCATCTGATCGACGGCGTGCCTTTTGGGTCACCGTTCCTGAAAAGAACTACCTCTACGCGACCTGCAATTACCATACCCCCAAGGAAGAAGCGACGCACGGTTTTCTCTGGCTGGGAGCACGCCCCAGAGTTTGTGGCTGACGAAGTACATGCCGACGAGGAGGGTGATGGAGAGTGGCTTCCACCAAACACCGGGTTCGGAAAGGAGCTTTCTACAGTGCCCCCCGAGCATGAAGAGTCTATGGCCACGGTTATTCGCCATCCTGTTGACCACACTGCGGAATCTGACAGTGAAGCGGACATGTCTGAGATGCCTGAAATCGAGGAAGATGAATTGGAGAGCGAGCTCCAAGCGCTCAAAGAGGACTTTGAAGAACCTTCTCAATTTGTTGACATTAGAAACCAGACTCGGAATGCCAGTGGGCACCCACTACGTGCTACCTCGATAGTCAGGCGACCAACTTCCAAGGGGTCACTTGCAGCCGCCTCATCTCTTTCCAGCAAGCGGTCTCGTGCAGAAGACTCACCTCCCAGGACCTCCAAGGCTGTGAGATTCAACAAGGGAGATGAGCAGGAGGACGAGGATATGCCCGATCTCCCACAAGTTCCGCAAGTTCCGCAGGCGCCACAGGTGGAGGAAAGTGCTGCTGAAACTTCCGATTCTGATTCATCCGACTCGTCTGCGTCTTCCTCCGATAGCGATTCCGATGATGATTCCGATGATGATTCTTCGAGCGAGGTGGAGCCTGCGGCAGAGGCACCTTCTGATTCAGATTCATCCTCAAGCTCCGAAGACTCCGATTCATCAGACTCGGATTCCGAAGAGGAAGCCCCCGCGCCTGTCAAAAAAGTGCAACCAGTTTCTGTGGGCGCTCCTGGTGAAGGGTCCATCCGCACCAAAAAGAGTAACAACCGCATCAAACTACGCCGCCGTCTATCAAAGCTCAAGGAGCTTGGTGCTCTCCCCGAAAAAGCAGGCTTCGATGCATTGCGGGAGTGGGAACACAGCCACGGAGGCTGGCATACTCCGGAACAATACCTTAACCCGGAGCCATTCGTGAAACCCCAAGAACCTGTGGAACCGGAGCAAGTATCTGCCGAATCTTCTAGCAAGAAGCAAAAGAGAGAAAAGAAAGAACAGGAGCAGAAAGAGTTCGAAGCCAAGCGCCAGAAACTGCTTCGCGATCTTGCCTCGGGTAATGGTGTTGATGTAAGCGAGACATCAGAGAAGGAAAATGTCCCGCCTGCCGCATCTGTCGTCGGAGAGGTCCCTGTTTCACAAGAAGCGCCCGGCAAAGACCAGCCGGGGCAGGAACCTTCGAACCGACGTACCCTGGACATAGCTAGCTCACGACGTATGCTGTTTGGATCTCTCGGAATGCGAACCCCGAAGACTAAGGAAGACGAAGAGGAAACACGGAGAAAACTCGCTGCCAAAGCTAGTGCATGCGGGCGCCGAAACAAACCTTCTAAGCAAGACACCCAAGAAGAGACCGACCAGATGCAAGAGGACGAAGATGCATCTGACATTGATTGGCAAAACAAGCTTGTCATCCGTGCTGTCGAGTGTCTCTACCCTCAAGTTGATATGACCGCGCCTCCTTATCCTTTCGTTCAACGTTGGGACCAAGAAGCCAATGCATTGATCCGTGAGCTCAAGGGCCCCAACAAGAAGCGGAAGAGAAAGCAGCGTGTTCAGGTCTACGAAGAATATGAGGAGCAGGAGGAATACGATGAAAATGGGAATTACTACGGTCATGATGAGCAATACCAAGGCGGAGATGACCAAGCCAATCACGAGGGTCATTACGAAGGTGAGGCCGATCCGCATTATGAGGGTCATTGGGAAGGCGAAGCTGCTCCCTACTATGAAGGTCATTATGCAGGCGAAGCTGAAGGAGATCAGATGAATTATGACGATGCTCCTGAACCTGAAAATGATACCTTCGATGACCTACCTGCGATCCCCACCGACATAAGTTCTGTTCCTGACTTGGCCGAGGGCGAAGCGAAGGTCGGCGCAATCATTGCATTCCGGCAGCTAGACATGTCCAAAGCCACGAACTGGCAGCCTCAGATGTCTGAGTATCGAGTAGCCGAGGTGCGCTCTGTTAAAGATCATGGAGTGATTAATGTACTACTGGCCAAGCGAGACCGAAAGCCCCGTTCAGCATCCAGCGAGTATGACGAGCCCCGTCAATTCAGCAAGTTTGAAGTACCAGACCTAGCCAATGATGAGGGAGAGGATGACGGATATCGGGAGCTTGCCTTTGCGGAACTCAGTGATCCGAAGCTTCTTCAACCCGCAGCACAGTCGGGTGCTAAATCTGAGGACCAGAATAATACTCGAGAAGGTAGCATGTCAGTGAAATAAACTCTGATTGATGGCTCGTGCTTACATGTCCAAGTGTCTCTGTAGTTCAAGAATTCGTACCGAATGCCCAACCCGCCCTGTCTGAGGAAATGTACCTTGACGACACAACCTTTGTCACCATTGGAAATGAAGTCAGCCGTCTTGAGTCCCCGCGTGAATCCCCGGGAATGCCCGATGAACCTATCCAACAAACCCCTGGCAGAGGCGTGCCGCAGATCCAAGTCCAGAGAGGATCTGATGAGCGCAGTATTACACCTCCAATCCCTTCACCTTCTTTCACTGGATTTCACTCTGCTCGATCCTGGCAGCAAATGACCCCTGGTGCCGAGCTCAGTCGCGAGCTTGAAGGCCATACTCTCATCGGAGGAGAAACGCCATCTGCCTTAGTCAATCGAGACGAGGATCCTTCCGCGATGTCATATGCTTCTGCAAATCAATCCTTTGCCGATGATCATGAGGACCAAGAAATGTCTGAGCATCAAGAGCATGAACGCCAGGTTGTTAACGAAAATCTCCTGCCGCCTGGCGAGTCGGGGGAGAGCGGTCCTCAGTCTGGTTCACTCTTGTCCACCATTGACCGTAATGGTCACGATGGTGCGTCTGATTCTGACTCTCTGTTTGTGAAAAGAGAGACGAAAAAAGAAAAGGACAATGCAACTCCCAACAGCTCTTCTGAATCGTGGAAGGATCTCTTGAACAGATTAAGGAATGGTCCATCGGAGCCAGGCGACTCATTCATCACGAGCGATGCCGACAGCAACGAAGACGACGGCAACAGCAACAGCGAAGGCAACAACAGCGACGACGACGACGACAACAACAACGAAGACGATAACAGTAAAGGCAATCGGAGTCCCGAGCGGTTGGAAGACAGTGTACAGCACTCCTACCTGGACCTCAATTTCTCGCCGCTTGACACCCCACGGGTATCCAATTCGCGCTCTCCCAACCCACCAACGAGTGCCCAGCAGGATGCCCAATCTCAAAAACAAGCCTCATTCCCTTCGGCATTTGAAACGGGATCCCCCGCCACATCTACCCGCTCCAAACTCTCCCAGCGGGTGCATGAATCCGAATCCGCCTCCCAAATCCCCGCCTCCCAGGCATCCGAAGTGATTGACCTCACTTCGAGCCCACGTGAATCACCTGAACCCAGCACCTCCAATTCAAACCCATCCCAGCGCTCCAAATCTGCTGTGTATGGGAAGTCACAACGTGATGAAGACATTCCTCGCTCGTCTGGACATCCACCCCGAGCTTCTACGGGGAGACTCCAACACATGGTGGAAGTGAGTATCAGTCCTTCCAGTCAGAAGAAGAAGAGACGGTCGTCGCGAAAGTTCTGAAATATGCTTTATGGATCATTATTGAAGTTGAAGAGATATGGATGTACTGTTGGCATTTTACCTTGTCTGTATATGTATGGACGCAGAGCGATGGCGTCTAGGAACCTTGCACATTCATTTTATTCCTGGACATTATTTTATTTCGGCTGAAGGTCAATACTATCTTATGATTATTCTGAGATGTTCTTGCAGATGACAAACCCCTAGTGATGTCACAAGTAGTTGTATACTTCAGTCCTGGAGGAATTATCTAACATGAAAAGCCATAAAACCGAGGGATATGTTTCTACCGGTGTTCAACAGTCCATTTTTAGGGTAGGTGACTACGGGTGTTGGGGTAGCCTTGACTATACCGGATATCATAGATTCTATGAAGCTCAAACTTGATGCATCTATATATGAGGTCTTTAATCTACCAGTTATTTATTTCGGGTATACATATTTAGTTAGCACGATCATAGTAAATATACGACCTATGGGGAGATAAATAGTTAAGCATTTTGGTCACAATTACACTCAATTTCCCTTAAATATATACTATCTATGCAGAATAAGTCTCTTCATTTACATTCCAAGTTTGTAGCTCAAGGTTAATACCCAAACAAGATATTCTGATGTTGTAGATCAATGACAAAACCCTGACGGTGATTGGTTGGATTCATTTATCAACTGATGTCATGGGAGTGATGTATACTTCAGGTATATTGCACGAACATACCTAGGTAAGACTCTTCAAAAGCATTGTCAATGGATTGAAATAAAGAAATTAACCGATTTAACCAACTTCTTCTTCTATTCTCTCCTTTTCCTCCCCCATTTAACCATGTACCGTCTCAGTCCATGGCCATCTCTCCCAGTATCCCGGCGGTGTAACTGTCTACTCTCGTCATTACGCCATATTCCCTCACCCCGCATATCCAGCTTACTCTGGACCTCCTCTTCCTCCTCTTCTTCTTCCTCTTCTTCTTCTTCTATCCATTCAATATCTAGCGCCCATTCATCTCCATTCAACTCAATCCAATCAAAACGATATCTATCCAATCTATCAACAATGGCCCAAGAATACAAACTAAAAGACATCTCCTCCTTCGCATCCCTCAACTCTCTAGACAAGATTGAGGCCGAAATCGAAGGCATTGAAGATGGAAAGGTTCTCCTCGTCAAGCTGGAAGATAAAGTCCATGCCCTAAGTCCGCGGTGCACGCATTACGGAGCACCACTGAAGAATGGTGTTGTTACTGGCGATGGAAGGCTTACATGTCCCTGGCACGGAGGTGAGTTTCTTTGTTTGGATCTCCTTTTGTTCAACCAAGATAAAAGAACAAAGAGCTAACAACATACTATATATACAGCCTGTTACAATGTCACAACTGGCGATGTGGAAGATGCTCCAGCTCCCAACGCGCTGAACAAGTTCGAAATCTTCGAAAAAGAAGATGGCGTATACATCCTTGCTAAAGAGGAAGATGTCAAAGCAGGACAGCGCAATCCAGTTGTGAAATGTAGCGTGTCAGAGCCGAAGGAGAAGGTTGTTGTCGTTGGAGGGTAAGTCTCACCTCTTTCTTCTTCTTCTTTTTTACCTCATCATTGTGCACATTTCGCGTGATATATTTAACTTGTCGGTATGGATGTATGGATGGATGGGCGGGCACTTGGTCATCAAGCGGTTGTGGTCGTTGGCGACAACTAGAGCACCGCCTGTTTGGAACCCGCCCATCCTCACTCAGCTCGAGTGCCGCTGGATCTCGAGTTGCCGGATCGCCTCCGGGCGATGACTTTTTTATTTCTCGTCTTTTTTTTGGGATGCTATTCACAGTCTCCCTCCACATTGCTTCACAGTTCACAGTGTCTTCCAATGCCCCCAGTGCCGCTCCATGTCCCATACGCCCTATGCACATGTTTCTACATTTCATCTCATTCAGATAATGAGATACCCACACTAACACAAAACAGAGGAAGTGGAACTCTTGGCCTAATTCAAGCTCTCCGCGAGCTAAAATACCCGGGGTCCATTACAATCATTTCTCAAGAGCCCGATCTAATCATAGATCGAACCAAGCTATCCAAAGCTTTAATCACAGACCCTGCCAAGATCCAATGGCGTCCACGAGAGTGGTACGCCGAAGCCGCTATAAAAACCATCACAGATGAAGTGACAGCCGTGGACTTTGAACAGAAATCCATCTCCACCAAATCCGGCCAGAACATCCCCTACACCAAACTGGTCCTCGCAACAGGCGGCGTCCCACGCAGACTCCCACTACAAGGCTTCAAGGGCGAACTCAACAACATCTTCACCCTCCGCACAATCCAAGACGTGGAGTCCATCCTAACAGCCGCCGGCCAAGAAAAAAGAAACATCGTGGTAATCGGCAGCTCCTTCATCGGCATGGAAGTCGGCAACGCCCTCTCAAAATCCCACAACGTGACAATAGTAGGAATGGAAACCTCCCCAATGGAGCGCGTAATGGGTACCCAAGTCGGCCGAATCTTCCAATCAAACCTAGAAAAAGCCGGCATCAAATTCAACCTCTCAGCAAACGTAAGCCACGCAACATCCTCCCCCTCAAACACAACCACCGTCGGCGCAGTCCATCTCAAAGACGGAACAACCCTCCCAGCCGACCTCGTCATCCTAGGCGTCGGCGTCCGTCCAGCAACAGATTTCCTCCGCGACAACAAATCCATAACCCTCGAAAAAGACGGCTCGATCAAAACAACTTCCCACTTCCTCGTGCCAGGCTTGCAAGACTCCGTCTTCGCTGTCGGCGATATAGCAACATACCCTTACCACGGCCCTGGCGCTGATGCTGGTGGTTCGCCAGTCCGCATCGAGCACTGGAACGTCGCGCAGAATTCAGGACGTGCGGCTGCGCGTGCTATCGTGCATGCGCAGCGTGGTCCGCTGTCGTCTTTGAAATATAAGGCGTTTATTCCGGTGTTTTGGTCCGCGCTTGGGGCGCAGTTGAGGTACTGTGGCAATCCGGTTAATGGATATGATGATGTGGTTCTGCAGGAGAAGGGGGAGGCGAAGTTTGTTGCGTTTTATACGGCTGGGGAGACGGTTGTGGCGGTTGCTACTATGGGGGTTGATCCGGTTATGGTTAAGTCTGCGGAGTTGATGAGGGCTGGGAAGATGCTGCGGAAGGGGGATATTGTTGGTGGTGCGGATGTTTTGGCTGTTAAGGTCTGATGGGATATTGGGATATAATAGGGGATTTGAGGTATGGATCTTAATGGATATGTCGGAGAATAGCTTGAATCAAGTGTTTTAAATGTTCAATTGGCATATACACATTCGAATTCGAAAGGGAAAATAAGAGCAAGCAAACCGGAACGCCCATCCAGGATGTAGTCAACAGTGATGTATGATATCGGTGCTCATGCGGACATGTATACAGAGCGAATTTATTCGTCCTTGCTCTTCGACTTGGAAGACTTGGACTTCTTTTCTTTCTTCTCGGTCTTCTCCTTCTTCTCTTTCTTTTCCTTTTTCTCCTTCTTCTCCTTCTTGGGGCTGGCATCAACATGCACATCCACAGTCGAGAGCTCCTGCACCGTCGACGCCGCCGGGACGTTCATCACGGGGATAGACCCAGAGACCTTCTGAGATGCCGGGAAGAAAGACGGAGGCAAGGACTGTCCCTGGCGCTCAGATGCAGAGAGCCTCTCCTCCTCCTCAACCGAAAGCATAGTTCCCTCAATACTGAGGAAGCCACGATCCCGCTCAGAGCCGGGAATGACATCGACATCAACAACACGGAAGCGCACAGAGCCACTGACGCGGTGTCCAGAAACAGACTGGAAGTACCCGGTGTGAGCAGACTCATCCTCCTCCTCCTCACCATTAATCGCGATCTCCTCCGCAGAAAGCGAAGCAGGCTTGAAACATTCCTTCTCGGCGTCGAAATCCGCCATATCCTTATCAGAGCCGGAGTCGTCATCGGTCAAAGCCGGCGTCTCAGCCTCCTCACCAGGCGGAACCCATTTCCAGTTCGAGGGCAGACGCTTGCGCTCAACGCCCACAGAGAACAAATTAAACACTACAGCACCGAGGAATCCCTCCGACTGCACATTCACCCATCCGTCGAGGGTCTGTCCGCGCTTCGGCCGGAACATCAGGAACGTAGCAGTCAGGTAGACGTACAAGACACCGTACTCGTCCGCTGTTGTGGCGAGTGTAAGCGGCTGCGGGTTCAGATCCGAGGAAGCGCGAGGATGAGCCGGCGGCTTGCTGGAGATCGAGGCATTGGAGTAAGCCAAGACGACACCCTTCAGCGGGGGGAAGTAGGTCAGAAGCAGTGGCGAGAGATGCTCAGCCAGCAGCGAGGCCAGCGCGTGCGTTGGCGAGATGGAGATGGGCGACAGGGGCAGGTAGAGGGTTGCTGTTGTGAGGGTGAAGGGAGACTCGGGATTTGAGTCTTGGGTTTGTGGAGTTTTGGAGGATGGGGCTTGCTTTCGCTTTTTGGATGGTGATGCGGATGAGGATGCGTCCTTTTTGGATTTGCGCTTGCGCTCTGCGTCTGCTGTGCGCACCGGTAGGTTGTCGATTTCCATTGCGTCAATTGCCATCGTGGAGGCAATTTGGGCGCTCCACGGAGCTTGTCGTGTCGATGTGGAGGGATTGAAGTGCTTCTTTTTTTGCTTTCGGCGTCGAGAACTTTTTTTTTTTCATTTGGCTTTTGGTATGACGAGAGGGGAAGGCGGTGGGCTTGGGCGGTGACGGGGCGGGACTATTTGGGGAATTGCTCTTTTGGGGGTCTTATTGTTGTAAACGCCAAGTGGCGCTTAGAGATCTATCTTTTATCTTTCTGGGTTTTTTGTTTGATATGGTGCAGTTGAGGTTATTCAGGTGATATTGATTTACTCGACATGGCGTCGCTTTTGCCTTTCTTCGGATGGGCTTTTCTCCCCAATGTGAGTGGAGCGCGATGCGGAGCTATACAACACGTGGAATGGAAGCTGATATGAATGACAGTATGCCACATCATTCTTACAAAGTGTCTACTATGGCATAACCATACGCGCGGGTGAACCTAAGCCACTCCCTCAGACTCCGCGGTACGAGCGCCATCGTCGCCGTATCTTCATCTTCGTGATCACCAGCTACCTCCTCTACACACTCTACGAGACCTTCTACCAGGTACAGCTTGCAGGCGATTACTACCAAGCCCTAGGTGTATCACCATTTGCCGATGAACGCGCAATCAAGTCCCGATTCCGCCGGCTCGCAGCTCAATATCACCCCGATAAAGTCGGGCTGGACAGCGGGTCCGATGCTTACTTCCTGTACCTTCGACAGGCGCAGGAAACATTGGTGGACCCCGTGAAGCGATTTGCGTATGACCGGTTCGGGACAGCTATGCTCGGATGGGGCGAGCAGAAGACCATGCGCGACTTCCTGATGACTTCGTTGGTCAAGTCGATTGTCCCGCAGTATATCGGCGGGTTTGTCACAATGCTTGTGCTTAACTGGCTATGGTGGGCTAATTGGGGCCGTTACGTGAGTGCACATGATAATTACTGGAAGACTTTCAATTGCATAAGCTGACTCCGTTGTTAGTGGCGGTTCTACACGTTCGCCGCAATGCTGACCCTCGAACTCGGCTTGATTACGCACCCCCAGGCTGTGTTCATGCCTACCACATACCTTCCCCTCGCGCTACAAGTTTGGCTCCCTAAAAACTCATTCTACCTCCTCCCCTTCCAGATCCTGACGCTCGCACGCCGCGCCTCCATCATGTTGCACATTTTCATCTCCCAGGCTGCACCGCCCACCGCTAAAGTTGCCGGGAATGGCAATGGGAATGATAAGATCTCGCCGCAGACTGTCCAGCGGATCGGAGAGTTGATCCAGTTGACGCGCAGCACGGATATGGAGGCGACGCGGACGCTACAGATGGGTCTGGCACCTTTCCGTGGTGACCGTGAGAGTGTATCAACACTCCGGCGGGGTATGAAGGAAGGGCTGATCCTCGGCGGGGTGCGATCCAGTCCTGAAGTGCAACGTGCCGTGGCACAAGTGGTTGAACGACGCAAGGCTGAGGGTGACAGTAAGCGCGATTGATTGGATTTTCAGGTATAGACTTGAAACTCGAGGTTAGATGTATATTTACATATTTCAAGATATTGTATCCATGAATTCTTCGTAATCGATTAAGTATATACTCCGTAGTGATTTTGTGCTTTATTCTGGACGATCCCTTGGCAGTCGCGTAATTTGGCAATTCTTTTGGTTCACCCGTGGACTAATTGAAGTTCACCTTTCCGAAGTGGCGACCCGTAGTGCCCGTACTTTGTGGGGGGCTTTGTGAGAAGACTCGTGATACCCCCATCAGATCTGTTGAGAATGGGTCCACCTGGACTTGATCTCAAAGAGATGTGAGGTTTCTCTGTTTGTAAAAGATCTAAAGAAGAAAAAAAAAAAGGCGCATCTCTCGAAACATCATGCGGTCAGTGAGTTATTTTCGGGATGCAGCGGGTGGAATGAGATCCATCAACGGGTTAGGGTTGAGTTATTTGTTAGATTGGAGATTGGTCAGACTATCGGGGTTCTGTCTAAGCAAAGAGGAAGAAACACTCCGATGACCGTGGAGATGTTGAAAATGTTGACAATGTTCAAAATGTTCAAGTCTTCACCAATCTAAAAAAATAATCACAAGAAAGGTCTCTTGAGAATAAAGAAAAACATTTGAAAGGAAGTATATCGGTAATGTGGTATTGTATTGTCACACTTCGGTATTCCAGTCTCTCCCCGGTCCCGAAGTGACTTTTCCACCCTTGGAAATTTGTAACATTCGAAAATGACGGTACAAGGCCGAAGTCCACACCTTCAACATATCCCCTGTGCTTCACCTTGAATGAGTTTTTCTACGATGAGGGCCCACGATCCCTTTTTTACTTCGCCCCTTCCTTGTTTTTCCTTTTTCCCTCTTTTCCTCTTCCCCTCCCCATCTTCTTCACTCCGGACTATGCAACTACCTACTTCTTCTACATCTATAAGAGACGGGCGGTAGAGACACACACCACGTCACGGTGAATTGCCTACACTTCCGTCACCAGAAATTCCCCTCTCGTCCATCCAACCATATCCGGTATCCTCGCGCAATCCCGACCACCCCCCCAATCATCCATCATGCCCGCCGCCACTCCAAATGGTCGCTCTCGCGCTGGAGCCAAGAATTCATCCAACTCCTTGATGGTGGTTCTCAAGCTATCTGGGGAGACCCTCCAGCAGTTCGCCAGCCCCAAGATCAAGTTCACCCAAAATAATACCCACAACATCAAAACCAACGACAACTCATCACCAGCTTCATCCGCCGAGCTCCCTCCTGTCCGTCCATCGTCCGCCGACAATGGCTCCGACGCCGACGCCATTTCTACACCCGCCACAGGGGCAACTGCAGGCGATACACCGCGTCGGAAGGGGGTTCCGGGTCCCAAGCCCGGTAACAAAAGAACAAAAGAACAAACCGACCCTACTGCAAAGTCACGGGGACGCCCTGGCCCCAAGAAGAAACCCAGACTGTAAGCAAACCTAACACACACACCCTCCAATGCAGCACCACAATGCCGGAGAACACAATTAAATACTAACATATCATCTATTTTAGTGAGGAAGGCGATGCGACGAAAAACCCGGCCGCACAGCGCCTGGGACCAAAAGCCAATACGGGAGCCATCAATGCCGGTCTGCGCGCACTAGACCGCACCGGAGCCGCGTGTCGCAGATGGGAGCGCAAGCCCTTACAGCTACGCAGCTTCACTGGCATTATGTGGCAACTCCCATCCTGGCGCACACCCACTATGTCCAAGTCCGACGACTCGGTTGATGGCAAAGTCTCAGCGATGGAAAGTGGCGACAGCGACACCAAGCCTACACTCCATGCCCCTGGCACCGACACGGCCAATGGCAGCAGTGCAGTACCTAGTGAGAAGAGCAACTCGGGGGATGGTGATATCACCCCTGCTTCTCATCTCGTGGAGCCCTCATCGCCGGCCATTGCTATGACAGCTTGAATATGACTGTGACGAGTTCGGATGTGGTCTTCGTGCTGTACTTATAGATTTTGCGCGTCTTCTGTTTCTTTTCCTTTGGGTTTTATGTCGGATCTGGGTTTGGCGTCGGAGGGAAGTGTTTATGGTTAATGGCTTTTCTGTACGAAGGGTTTTTTTTTTTTTTTTTTCTTTTTTTATGTGCACGGGGTTCTTAGCCGGGGATCTGGCTTATTTCACTCGGTATGTGTGTTCTGTATTATAGCCCTTTACTTCTTCTTGTTTTGCTGTTTATCGGCCATGTTTCTATCTTCTGTTCAAGGATCTTTGCTCTAGGAGCATAACGCAGTTAATTTCGCTCCAGTTCTGGTTATACTCGATGGTATAGGGTTATATACTTGGATCTACCTAGGTACCTTAGTACTTGGAAGTATACATCTGAACAAAGTCCTTGTCTGCCCGACTCCTAGTAGTACAGTAGCCGAGCTTTACTGTCCCAAGTCCACATCAGCTCGTGACATTATCCTCTTCTCCCCTCTTTTCCCTCTTACCCCTACTCCGTATAATATCCGGATTCCCGATTCCCCGCAATCTAAGCAGAGGATTCGTGATTATTTTTTTTTCTCTAGTTATTTCGCTACTACTAGGCTCTACACGTCTCTTTTATTTTAGAATTTTGGATCTCACGGCTTCGTATTTTTCTTTTAGAATAGTGAGGTTGCGACGTGGTAAGCTCTGCTGCTTTCGGACCTGTCACGCAACGTCACCCCTCTGCCGTGAGTGTCTTGTTTCCACGCACTCTTTGACTTATCTTTTACTTTCCACGCACTTTACCCACCTGTAACTTCGACTTCCACATACAAAGTACGGAGCACTAAAGAGGTTGCTATATCCACACGCACTTCAGACTATGACAATGGCTAATATTTACTACCACGCACTTCCAGTACCCCTCAACCCTTAACAAGTCAAACGAAATCAACGAAATCAGAAGTGTGGACCCAAAAGCCACAGAAGCGAACAAACAGGAACGCAGAAAACGGTGGCCTTGATTTCGTGGCATCATTTGGGGGGCGACCCGCGAACATCATGGCCGATGCTCCTTTCCCCCCATCCGGTGGAGCTCGAGCTCCAACCTCATACCCCAACATCTCCTCCATCCCACGCCGTTCCTCCTACGCCTCAGTAGTATCTGGCAACGCATTTCCCCCAATCTCTAGTTCCTTTTCACATCTCCTTAACGACTCCCACCCAATCTTCTACCCCCCGTCCGACAGCCGAGTCCACCGGGCTCCGTTCGGCGTGGATGCCGCAGACATGCACATGAACTCCGCCTGGAGAAACACAGGTTCAACAGAGTCACTTCCTCCCTGGTCTCGCAAATATGCCGGCTTTCTACGCTCGGCCGAGTTTCCGCACGGCCTAGGCCTCACCGACACCCCGGCCTTCCTCACCCCATCCTACCTCCGCAACTCCCGCTACATCGCCCGTCTCGAGACTGCTCACCGCGCTAAGATCGCTGCCCAACAGCGAGATCCCTCATCCGCAACATCCAATCCTCCCCTATCCGCCTCCTCCAGCAATGTCCACTTGCCCCGCATCGCCCCGTCGCACCGCGGCATGACATATGAGATCATAGAGAAAGAACCGCCCGCCCCGGCCGATCCCCTCATGCCGCTGCCCAGTCAGTGGAGTTCTGTAGACAAGTTTTCCGGCCTGGAATTGTCCAACGAGAACTTCGATGTGCGTTACACTGGTCCTATGCACAAGCATGACCATGAAGCCGCTGCCTTGCGCGCCGATCACCCTATGCCGCCGCAGTGCGGGATCTATTACTTTGAAGTGAAGATTGAGTCAAAGCCGAAGGAGGGGTATGTGAATCAGCTACTCGGTGGATATTGATTGTCGAAGCTGACGGTTCTTTTCTAGCATGATCGGTATTGGGTTTTCTAGCCCCAAGGCGTCCGTCGAGAGGCTGCCAGGTTGGGAGACGGAATCCTGGGCTTACCATGGCGATGACGGAAAGTCATTCTTTGGTGAGAGTCAAGGACAAGGTCGAGCATATGGACCGACTTTTGGTGCTGGCGATACAGTCGGATGTGGTGTCAATTTCTCTACTGGATCTGCGTTCTTCACTAAGAACGGTGTTTTCCTGGGTAGGCTTTTTTGTGTGGATCGTAATTGGATATCTGAGGCTAACTTTGACAGGAAATGCGTTTAACGATCTGCGCAGTACGAACCTTTTCCCGTCTGTCGGAATGAAGAAACTACCGCCAGTACATCTCAAAACGAACTTTGGACAGGAACCTTTCGTTTTTGATATCGATGGCATGGTCAAGGTTTGTGCTGTCTGCATTACACACTCGGAAGCTGTCAAGCTAATTCCAATCAGCAAGAGAGATTCAATGTTCTATCAGAGATTAACGAAACATCCACGGCTGGTCTGCAGCCGCCGTTGGACGAATCGACACTATTGCAAGAGTTAGTCGCGCAGTTCCTAGCCCATGACGGTTATGTAGACACAGCCCGTGCATTCGCACAAGAGGTGGCCACCGAAACACTGGCCCTGCAGAACGGCCGCAACGAGCCACTGAAGAAATACGAGGTCGAGGAAGACCGCGAAGCCATCAACCGGAACAGTAAGCCTATACCTCTACATTCCAGTGCCAAGCCTTCACTGACAGCCCATAGAAATCCGCTCCGCAATCCTAGATGGCGACATCGACAAGGCCCTCAAGCACACCAAAGCCTACTATTCCAACGTCCTAGAAGACCACCCGCAAATCCACTTCAAACTGCGCTGCCGCAAATTCCTCGAAATGATGCGACGCTCCAACGAGCTCTCCGCAGCAACCGCCGCGAAGCGCCGGGGCTCGACATCCTCCAACTCGCACGAGCACGCCGTCTTCGATCAGGAGATGGAGCTCGACGACGGGGATGGCGATAGCTGGGCTGCGGACGGCATGGACACCGAAGAGCCCGAGGTCGTGGCACAGTTCAACCAGCTCCTTACGGAGGCCGTACAGTATGGCCAGCAGCTGCGTGCTGATTACCCCACTGATGAGAATGGCGGTGATAAGAAGCTGCTAGATGATATCTTCTCATTGGTGGCTTATCCTGATCCGAAGAGGTCTGTGCATGGCCATTACCTCGATGCCGAGGGTCGGGTGGCTGTAGCTGAGGAGTTGAACTCCGCTATTCTCGGTATGTTGCTCGGTCTATTTATTCTGCTTCTTTGTTTATGTTTCTACTTGCAAGAAACAACGCTAACACAGCACTATATAGTCTCATTGGGCAAATCTTCTGCTGCAGCACTGGAAAGGTTATACCAGCAAACTGAAGTGCTGGTTAACGAGATCAGTGAAGACGGCGGCGCTGGGGCGTTTATTAATGTTCGGGATGATATTCTGCTTTGATTGGCGCTGGTTAGCTTCTTTTCGTTTCTTCACTAATGTTCCTTTTTTTTTTGTGAAGGGAGCTACTGATCTCAGATGTTTCATGTTGATTTACTTCTACTTTCATGACTCTCTGTTTCTTTTTGCCAGGGTTTTGTTCTTTTTGTCAAATTAACTTCTACGTATCTCTTAGCCAGAATGATGAGTCCGCTGGGATTACTTTTGAATGTTCACGAGTGACTTGTTCCCAATTTTTGGTCCGTATTAACTAAACTTGAATGTATCTTCACTTTCAGTTGAGAGCGTCCTAGCTTATTATAATACATGTAACACCTTTGAACTCCTTACTTCAGTACTAGTAGCATTGTATCCAATTATTTGTGACGTCAACTTCATTTCTATACTTAGGGGCGGTGAGACGCAGCAATATCAAAGCGGTAAGGCCCCGTGAACACCTGGAGGCTTATCTCATCCCAGCTGAATTCGGAGATCTCCGCGTTGTCAAATCAAATGGAGTCTGTGAGAGTCTGTGATACCTCGAAGCTGCAAGGTTCTCTGATGATCAGGTCTCTCCCAACACTCAGCTCCCCCAAGGGGCCACATTCTTAATGGATCCTCCACATAGCGCTGAGATCCTCAGCATCCCTACCCATTCCAGCGGTTCCACCACCCTACGCTGCTGCTGTGGCCGCAATGATTGTGCTTTACTAGAGCATAACAATGTAGCTCTTGAGGGCTTAGAGAAGGATCTGGAGACTGCTGCTAGGCTGGGTCAGGTACGTATCTTGTTCGAATATAGCTGCCCAAAATGATGTGCTGTCGGTTGGGTATGACAAGCCGCCAAGCTGTTCCTCGGCTGGCTGAGCCATGCATGTTTGTTTGATATATCGATTTATCATTCCTCACAAACCACTTTGTATTTAATTGCTTTTTTTTTTACTTCTGCCCTTTCATTTATACCACTCGGATTGCACATTCTGCATACCTTGTGCAGACTCCACATCTTTTGAAAGATGGCCTCCCTCAGATCACGATCTCCCATTCTCTCGCACTGTGCTGGCGTTCGTCATGGCTACCTTTCATGATTATACTGCTCAGGCAGCATGTGTTGAGGCATCATCACTGACTTTTGCTCTACAGGCCTTGCTCCATCGTCATGAAAGTTATATGGCTGAAGCAGAAGAGGATCGTCATCGGTTGGTCGACAGCATTGACGATCTAGAGCGCGAGAAGCAAGAAGCTCAAGCAGAAAATGCGCGCATCATCGAAGAGAACCGCAGTTTATTAGAGCAACTTGACAATTTGAATCAAGCGGTCGCCGAGTCTGACGACCATGTGAGGTCCCTAACTAGAACTCTGGAGAACACCGAGTCTGAGTTGCGAAGATTGACAGCGGCTGCAACGCGTGCCGCAGAACTCGAGGCGCAACTAGCTCTCATGGAGACAGAGCAGTCTAAGCTCCAAGAGAGCCTTGTGTCAGTGCATGAAGACGAGAAATCTGCCGTCCAACGGTGGAAACAAGCAGAAACCACCCTGCGAGACCTTCATGATCAAGTCGACCGAATTGAGAAAGAGGCACGCGAGGAGAGGGATCGACATACGGACCTCGTCCAACGCATGGAGCGAAAGAGAGCTGTGGAGCGCGAGCTGGACAATGCAGCGGGGCGTCTTAAAGGTGCCGCTGCCGCCTCCGAACTCAACCGCAACGCCGGTGGTACAAACGTGGTCTCTCGTTTCGTCAAGGACATATTGCAAGACAACGCCAATCTGCAGGTCGGGATCATGGAGCTACGTGACATGCTTCAGAGCTCAAATGAAGAAGTACAGAATCTACGGGAACAGGTTATCTCTCATCAGCCGCTGGCCGGCGTCGATGAGGAGGACAATACACAGCCAAGGCGTTCGACCACGCTGAGCGAGGAGCTACGAGCGAAGGAAGAACGACGCGTATCTCAGGAATTACACATTCATCATCATTTCCACACACCAAGTCCAGCTCAAATTACGAAGAAGGAGAAAGGCACGCTCAACCGTCGCGTGAAGAAACGCCGCCCCGCTTTGGGCAGCCCGGTAGCAATGCACTCTGCGGCACGGGCGCAATCGCCCCGAAGAGCCCTTCATCGCTCCCAGTCATCTGGATCCTCTATGTCAACCATTCTATCGCAAACCTCTGTATCCATCCCACCCCATTCATCCTCCCGCCGCTGGTCGTCACAATCACATGCTCCGGACTCGTTGGCAAGCTCTCCTCGGTCCGCGTTCCGGACGTCATCGATCTTTGATCGTGTTGAACGTGGCGCGGATTATTCTGAGCCTACCAGTCCTGAAAGCACCGTGTTCTCTTCGCCTTTGATGCAGGCACGGAACCTGAAGGGTCTTGATATACCATTCCGGCCAATGGGCGGATTTGATCACCACGATGCACCCGACGAGCTATCCGCATATGAAGATGATCTCTACAGCCGCCAAGACTTCTCGAACATAGGCGATAATGCCACGAGAGAGCCAGCAATCCCAGAAGAATCCGAACCATCACCATCGGTAGCATACTTTCCGCCCATGGGTGAGTCACTGACGACCACCGACGACATTTTTACCATGCATGTACAGCCTTCCTCCTTGCGCAGATCTTCTTCTCATGACAGCTTGCTCTCCGTCTCCGTTGCTGGAATGGACATTCATACACCCACCAGTCGCCACAAGCGAATGGGCGACTGGCATCCCGGCATGCGGATTCCTCGACGCATCCTGTCACCCAGTGTCGAACTACTATCAACACCCCCGGTGATTTCAGCCCCGGCTATCACAGCCGATCGTGCAGCGAGCTCAGAGCACACATCCCAATCATTGCTTGCCTCCATGGCTGCCGGAAACCCCACCAAGTCCGATACAGCATCTATAGTATCCACAGACAGCACGAGCACCGCCTCAACCTCAACCCTCGGGCCTCGCAAAGCTACGACCCTAGGTCGCCGCATGGGAGGCTGGGTCCTAGGCCGCTGGGGCGTGGCAGCAATCTCAGCAGACAGTGACTCGCAAGATCCGACAAACTCACCAACCACGTCTGTGGCATCGTCACCCTCGACATCTACATCTACATCTACGCCCAAATCAGTTGACCCGCTAGCTCTCCGCTTCAGATATCCAGGCGTCAACCAGAAGGGTCCGATAATGGGCCTGCGGCCTCCGCCTCCTGCTCCGATCTCAATTCATGCTGAAAGCATAGACGAAAACCTGCTGCGAGAGAGTCTAGCTGAAGAGAATCACTAGATTCCTCGCAACTTAAATACCTGCACATTCATTGTTCTTTAGCGGCTACACTCGTTTTAATCTTGCATTTATTATCTCTTTATTTTTACTTTTGCATCCTACTATCACGGTTTTGTTGCATTTCTTGGATTCCTGGTTTGGAATGGCGCGAGTTGCGATGATACCCATGCTTTCATCTTTGATTTCCTAACCTGTCTAGATGATATGATGTACATTTTTTGGTCCTTTCACAATGTATGTTTTAGATAGGACTCTGTGTCTTGGACTTGACTTCCTTGAGTACATTAATACCATTGGAGTTTTACCCGTCAAGAAGATCGAGTTGAACAATTTTGCATACAGTTCCCTCGGAGCTAGTTATATACAGTAGCAACAAGTTTTATGTAATCACTAACTTTTGCATCATTTGCATGATATCGCATTCTCTATTCATACTCATTACCTCGTGATGTAAACGCAGTTCGAATGGCTGCTTATTTCGTCCGCGAAATCCGATACGTCCGGATTGGAATGCTGGTCGAATGGAAGAAACCCGTCTGGTCTTCTGATGGTGTAGATTCGAACGGGAGGGTTTCAACAGCGAATGAGTTGGTTTCTGTGAATGTTTAGCGCTGTACAAGTCACCATCAACGTTGTATATAGAATTCAAGACTCACCACAGGCATTCAAGAACGTGCGGAAAGTATTCTCATTGCGCAGAGTGGCAGCAATGATAAATTCTTTAATATGGTAGTTCTCGAAAAGATCCCGCACAGTAGACAGGAGTAATGGAACAAGATCGGTATCATAGATCTAGACATGTAAGCACAAAACCCAAGTAAACAGCCCATAAGAAAACCTACCAGATCAGCACCGAGAGCAACATCAAACCTCAACCCAGTCCCCTCCTCACCCTCATCAGAACCCAAGCCAGCAAGATCCCCCTCTCTCACCAATGGAGTCCCCCACTCCCAAACAGCAGGATAAATAGGAATAGACTCACGCCCATTCAAATTATGCCTGACACAATCACGAATATTATCAATAAGCACGGGCTCACGATCAGTAACAACAACAGAGCGCACACCAAGATGGCGCGCACAAACAAGCGACAAGAAGCCCGTGCCAGCACCCAATTCGATAACGCGCTTACCACGTACAAGAGCCTCACCCGCTTCAGACGCCAGGAACGAACCGAGGTGCAGAGCAGCCTCCCATGTTCTATTTCCGGTGGTTCCACCGGAAAGAATCAGGCCGCGGGATTCAGAGGTCGTGACAGTGCGCTCCGGGCAGGTTCCCGCACTAGATTTTGGTGCTGTGTACTTGACTAACGACAGCTGCTGTGCTTGTTGCAACGCTGAGGGTTTCGGCTGGGAGACTAGTGTGCTCCAGCTTTCCATGAGATCGTCGTTGATCTCCTGTGTTCATTAGAGGGAAGAGGTTAGATAGGTGGAACATCAAGGAATATAAAAAGTGGGAATTGGTTTTGCATTGGTGTCAGGTGGATGTACATGGGATAGAAAAGGAAAAGATAGGAAGTTTAAAATGCAAAATGCAAGACGCAAAACAAAAGGATTGAAACAGGTGGGTAAGCATACATCCTCCTCGGGGTTGGTAATTGATTCCTCGATGCGTGAGAGAATCTGTTTCAGCACTCGGCTTCGGTAGCTGTCTGGTGGGATAGGAAAGACTGCATTTTCGTTGAACATGCGCTCGTACAAGGCTGCTTGCACGGCTGGCTGGATCAGCACAGGGCCTGGTGGGAGGGCCAAGTTCTGCAACTCGACTAGCTGGAAATATTGTGCTGCTAATTTATCAATAGAGTCGGTCATGGTTGCTGAATTGCACATAGTAATGAATTTGATATCGCAGGAGATCAATGCGGCAGATATCATTGGAGCCCGGGCGAAAAAGAGTGGATGAGTCAGGAATGAGATAAGCAAGGGCTGATCAACACGTTTCCGCCTCAGGCAGAGTATTCCTTAGTCATTATAGCCTGAGGCAGTTACCCTATTTAGGCTAGCGTCTACCCTAGCCGAGCCCACACCACACGAAAATTGAAAGTTCGACATCCTCAGAGACCCCGTCGACACTTCCTCCATCCAACGCACACACCAAAATGGCCGACTCTCCCGTCACTCTGCGGACTCGCAAGTTCATCCGCAACCCTCTGCTTGCCCGCAAGCAGATGGTCGTGTAAGAACCCCCCTGATTTTCCCCCTCGTTTTGGATCTGTGTGTGGGAAATGCATCGCAGGCGCGCAACATTGAAATTCGACAACCACCCAGCACAAAAAAAAGAAAGAGAAAGAGGAATGCAATCGGAACTCGCAACACGCACACACACACAGAAACAAGCATCGAAAACCCAGAAAACACCGATCTGACATCTTTTCGCGAATATCTAGGGACGTCCTCCACCCCAACCGCCCCAACGTCTCCAAGGACGAGCTCCGTGAGAAGCTGGCCGACCTGTACAAGTCCAACAAGGACCAGGTCTCCGTCTTCGGTTTCCGCACACAGTACGGTGGTGGTAAGAGCACCGGCTTCGCTCTGGTCTACGACTCCTCCGAGGCCCTCAAGAAGTTCGAGCCCCACTACCGTCTCGTCCGTATCGGTGCCGCCAGCAAGATCGAGAAGGCTTCCCGCCAGCAGCGTATGTTTCTTCTTCTTTGTCTTTTGCGATTATCAATCGCAATAGACATGATGTTGTAATATCCTTCTTTTGCTAACCCCCTTTCTCTCACAGGCAAGCAACGGAAGAACCGTTCCAAGAAGTTCCGCGGTATCGCCAAGGTCAAGGGCCCCAAGAAGAACAAGGATTAAACGCCTCATCTGTAACTATTCGCACGATTCAACATGGACCGATGATGCGGCATGGCGCGATGGAAAAGATAATGGCGGTGACGGCTTTGGCTCTGGAGTTTCCCACCTGGTTATGGCTTGTCCGAACCCAGGTGCGGTCGGTCGTGTGTGGGGGGAGTGGTTTATCTTCCTTTTCAGCGAACATCAGACTAAAATCCAAAATGATGCCCGTTGATTGGTGAAGATCGTGGACGGATACTCTTTTTTCTTCCTGTGCTTGTTGGAGCTGGTGATTCCCGAGAGAAAAAAAAAAGACCTGGCGATCCCCATGGAAATTTACAAACAGGGCGTCAGTGTTATGGTTCTTTGTGTGTATGTTTTTTTTGGGGGAGGGGATCATCAGTCTTCGTGAAGACGGCCGGGGTTATGAGAATCCGGGCTTCGGCTGTTTGCCCGGGATGAAATTACATTTTACTTGTTTCTCTTCACTCGGTCTGGCGGTCTTGTAGCTGTACTTGTACTTGTACGTTTTTGTACACTTGTACGGGGCCATGGATCCTCTGATGTAGTTTGGGATCTGCGGACTGTAGCCTCAAGACCCTCTGCGGCGTAGTCTAGGCTCAATCTATATCAAGCCATGTCCCCGTGCCCCCATGCCCCTCCATGTTCTATACTTCAATGCGGAGTACATAGTTCATATAATGAAGCATGTCTAACTCGATTGATATAAGTCAGCCCTCGTCTTGCCTATATCAATGCAACTATATCAAATACATAAAGCCAAAGAGAGTGAAATGATCATGGCAGCCCCTCGGCCCCCATAGCCAAAAGCCCAATCTGATCCCTCAAGAACCTCTCCGTCACAGCCGATTCCTTCCCCCGTTCAAGCAGATAATCTGTAGAACCAGGGGTGTATTCAATACTTCCAACACCAGGACCAAGAACAATGCGCCAAGTCAACATATACCCAGCGACATTCCACGCCACCTGTTCTATTCTATCCGAGAAGACAGGGGCATGGTAGTTCTGCGTATCTTTAATTCTCTTTTCCCAGTTAGCGCTCCATTCATCCACCCATGCATTATACACCTCCAGCACAGAAGACGGGAACGAGACGAGTTCTTCTTCTGACTCGGTGTATCCTTGCTGGTCGTCACTAATATCCTCCTCAGCTCGCCAGAGGAAGTCGGTTCCATATTCTGGGAATATGCGGTAGTGTCGAGGCGGATTTGATGGCTCCAGCTTAGGAGAAGGGATTTCAATTGTGGTCATCTCGACGATTAAGTCATCGGACTCAGTTGTGATTTTGAGTATGAAATCAAACGTGGTTTCGATGACTGTCGTCCTATCGGACTCGGTGCATGATTCCTCGGAAAGTGTGCGCCATGCGTCACCTAGGTTCTTGATGGATTTGATGTATTTCTGGGATTGGGATTGTCGGCTGAATACAGCGAGGGGGTTGAGGAGTTTGGATGTCATGGTTTCTTTAATCGGTGCGTCCGCTGGTCAGGCGTGGCGGTTTTGGATATTGCGGGGTGTGGTGTCTACGGGCGGGATGTCCTTGACTATAAGTATATCTTATAGGGGGTTGTGCTCCTATGAGTCAAATGTGGGCGTTTATAATATCTCAATATAACTGTATGTGAACCAATTGGGATGGTAGGGCATGGGCAAGGGAGTGTCTATTAAAAGAAACACTAACCGCCGTGGTGTGAGCGATTGGTCCTCATTTTTCGGAAAACAAAATTTTTGTAGGCGCAAGCTAATCAAGTTCCTTTTGTATTTCCGAAATAAAGTCTCGGAAAATATCCCGTCAATGCATATTAGGTTACATACAACATAGGCACTTGAATGTTCTTGAAGGTTATTGCCTAAGGCGCTAAAGCCCTAATTTAGGGCCATTGAAGATACGAACCTGCTGAATGTTGCAGCTGATCATTGCCGGAGCAATCCAACACTTGTGATTAATTATAATAATTTCGCAGTAACGGGATTGCTTCATCTAGTTATATACATGTAGAGTAAGCAAAAGACATAGTGTATGGCTACATATACAACAACAGTCTAAATCCCACTACAGCCACCTCAGCTGAAAGCCAGCCACTCCATCCGACTTCTTTTTTTAAAAGAAAAAAAAAAGAATTAACCAGTAAGTACAATGCAGGAACCAACTTCCCAGACTAAACCATCAAATCTAACATAAGAAGCCCTCGAACGGAACCCAGCCGGGAGTGGCTGTGTAAGTATATCCCTCGGGGGTGGATCGCTTGTACGATGGCGTAGATTACACAACCTGGAACAAATTCCCTTTCCCTCAATATCCCCCTTTAAAAATATAATTTCCCATATGGAAATAGTACATTCCAATTCCACGTGGACTTGTTCAAGTTAGGATACTGGTCGTCTGACTAACTGCATAGATACATATCTACTACCGTAGGATTTTCGGCAGGACCCGAACACGTCCATGTCAGGGTTGTATACGGCATGGCCGGTTGGATCGTTGTATCACTGCATCCTGGTTCAGGGCGGGAGTCAGGAGTTCGCCGATGTAGAGATTTGTGTGCTACTTTATGGTTAATTGGGAAGGATCCTGGTGCTGGTTCCGGGGTGCAGGGCACATGGTTAGCCCTAGTTTGTGCTTTTTATTATTGGAGTTGAGGGAAGATACATGGGGATGGGGTTTATTATATGTATTGTATTATTTGGAGGATATGGTCATTAACTGGGAGGTTGTATTTGGTGTTGGATGGAGATATAGATACTCGAGTAAGGACAGATAGAGTAGATAAAAGACATTACTTTCAGATGTGCCGTACAAGGCAAATAAGAAACACCCTTCACGCCCTGAAGAGTGGCTGGAAGACACAAGACTAGAATTAACACGCTTCCCGAGTCAAGACATGGATATCACATATCACAGACCGGAGAGTTCCTCGTAGTAGCAATATAAAATAAGACATTCCACAAGACTAAACACACATGGCATGAAAAAAAAAGCATATTTTTGAAACAGACATAGAACCACAGATATAAATCACTGCATAAAGCCACTCTGGGATATTAGGGAGTAATCTTGGACGGGTGTGACAGGATGGACACCTTATAGTCCCTCCGATGGATATTTTTTCTCTTTTGGATGAACATAAGCAGACAGAAAAAGACGACAAAAACAAACAATAAATCAAAACAGAACAGAACAGAATAAACAGCAAAAGACCAAATCGACAAACAACAGAGAGCAGACATAAGAAAGACATTAAATGGGCAGAACAAAGGCAGACATAAACGGCCTTGATATGGGTATCTCTTTTGTGTATCTTGTGGGAAAGAAAGAAACCAAGCAAGAGACCAACCAGGAAAAGAAGAGAACAGCGAAGACCAAAGAATTCGTCAGGGTAGGTATACACCTCGCGTTCGGTACAATGAGACCAAAGGACATATTAAAGTCAACTCAATACGCCCCCTGATGACCCAACGGTGAAATAGGAGACCGATGAAGATCAACCGACCGCCCATAATCCGACAAGCCATCAGCCAAAAAACCATACGGCAGCCCAACCGCCGAGTCCGCATGTCGAACACGCGTATAGGGCAAGCCATTAACAAGCGTCGGTGCCGAGCAACGCACATCACTCTCGACAACGCCCCTCGACTTTCTGTGCTCACTGCCCGCATACCCATACACATCAGGGGCACAATCAGAAGTCAGCGTGAGCAGGCGCTGTCCCGCGTTGCTATCGCGAGAAAAATTGCGGCCCGATGTGTTGTACTCGCCCACGAGAGTGTTCTCTATCGTCTCCAGGGCTGGGTAAGGTGGGTTTGCAGCGGAGGTGGCCATGGATGAGGATGTGGCTGCGGGGAGTGGGGAGGGATCTTCTGTTGTGGACATGGGGATGTATCCGAAGACGAGGTCGGGTGTTCCATCGTCTGAGTCGGTTGACTTGATGCGTGCTGGGGCTGAGGGGCTGTTGTTGTAGAGACCGTTGCTTGGGACGGTGGGCATGGCCACTGCCCGTCCGTCTGGGCCGGTTGCGTACCGCGAGTTCCAGCCCTTTGGATCGGCGGCTAGGGTCATGCCCGAGAGGCCGTCTGGGAGGGTGGAGAGGTTGATGTTTTGCTGGGGCTGGCTTCGACAGGTTGGGGGTGTTGGGAGGGTGCGGTCTACAGCGTCTGTGTAGGCTGTCATTGCTCCTGTTGACTGGGGCATTTCAGTTGACATGGCGTGACCTGGGAGGACGAAGCCATATGCATGGTTCATGTTGGTGCTTTGTTCTTCGAAGAACTCGCCGTTGGGTCTGCCGTTGAGATCCCAGGCCCGGTTGCCCCATGCGGTGCCGTAGTCGAGCATTGCTCCCTGGGTGTTTGACAGCATGTACCCTGGCGATGTCTGGCCGTGGTAGCCTGACTGGTCATCATAGGAGTGGTCCATGCCGACGGGTTGCCGTGAGAAGTTGGACTGGATATCCAGTTCATATTCTTCTCGCTGGTATGGAGCTCGCATTTGAGGGGAGCCCATGAGGATTGACCTTCCCTGACCCTTGGTTGCATAGAGTCTAGCTGCTTCTCTAGCAGCGTCTTCGGGGGCCAAAGAGTTGACCTGGGGAGCAAAAAGAAACTAGGTTAGTGTGACTCTTTCACTGTGGATATTGTGGACTCGGATCGGACTTACTCGGATGTATTGGCATTCAGTAGCTCCAACACTACGGCAGCTGGAGCAAGCCAGGCCAGTGTTGAGATCACCGTTGCACTTGATTTTTCTCTTCCGGCATCGATTGCACTGGGGGAGGGTTAGAAATCGCCGGGTGATCAAGATAGAGGGAGCAACTTACTGCGACTAGGGCTCGCTTCCTCTGTTTCCGTGGCTTCTCATCTCGCTCTACAACAAGACTGCGCTCCTGCTTGGCCACACGCATGGATCGAGCCATAGAAATGGTTGAGTTATGCCGGGCTTGGTCTAGTCCAGACAGATTGTCGTATGTGTGATCCATGATATTGGTAAAGAACAATAACCTGTTTCACTGTTCAGCAAAGTAGAGAACCTTGGAATATCCAAAAGAAAAGTTCACAGTGAATGCCTATAAGTCAATGTTGAGAAGAAGGTGGAAAGTAGAAAGTGAAAGAGATGTCTCTGGGAAATAGGGCTAGATTTAAGCCATGTTTTGGTAACAATCGGTGTGATTGATTGCCTTCCTTTTTTTTATTTTATAATATATAGACCTGATGCGATATTTTTGCCCCCCTGCTTTTTTTTGCTATATATTTTATTATTATTATTCTATCGATGCTGTCTGTGTGTTGAGATCCAAGAGAAGAAGACATACACAGTACATAGGCCAAAAGTACCCTGGACCTGGTTTCTTTTCTTTTTTCCTTTCTTTTTTTTTGGATTTTATTTTCCTCTTTCTTATTTATCTTATTATTTTATTACCAGTGTTTCGTATTTCTATTCTATTATTCTATTTCCAAATGATATGCAGAGTTCCGCCCAGATTCCCCCAGTTGGCCCCAGATGGCCCTAGTTGCCCCCAGATGCCCCCAGATATGAACAGAAAAATTGTCCCCCGGCGTTTTAAGAAGAGGTTTCACAAAGTAACGTCACACGGACATGACCTGATAGCCATGACGAGAACCAGGCAGAGAGGGCTCCGGTAGGTAGTGTTTCAGCCAATTTGAAGGCGCCTTTTTCTTTCTTTTTTATATATGTCTAGAAGAGGAAGCAGTAAAGTCAAGAACTTGGTGTATCTCAGGATATTCAAAGAGATAGAGAAAAAAAATAAAACGGGCAACTGCCGAGCTACTGTTTGCAGATACCTGACGATCCGCGGGGGAGTCTATCCCGATGTCCGTAAATGTTTGCTCGATAGTTTTTGGTATAGCTGCAGGTTAAAATAGTCCGAACTTCCTCGGTTGTCGAGGTCTGGAACATATGTCATCTTGCAAACGCACGGTCTTTCAGAAGAGAATAATAATAATAATAATATAAAAAGGGAGAGAGAAAAAAACCAAACGCCTGTCTCAGGATGCTTCAAATGTCTCAATAGAGAAAGAGAAGAGAAAAGAAAAAGGAAAAAAAAAGAAAAGAAAAGAAAATATAGCAAAATATCTCTCTTGACACCTGTCACTTTGACAAGCGCACGAGTTGACTTCCCCGAGCCAAGCGCGCTCTATAAAAATCCAGGGATCAACGATCTAAAAGGCTGATCGTCGACATGGGGGCTTAATCCTAGTGTTCTTTAGCGCTTCCGGTACGCAGCTAGATCGAAATGGAAGGGGGAAAAAAAGCAAATCAAGTCCATAAAATGAGGAAGGGATATAGTACTTACCCAGTATATGGACTTTGATATCCATCAGATCTTGATCACGATCGACGCTAAAGGCTAAAAGGGGGGGAAATCTAAAAAGTGCCGACTGGGATGCATGAACTTCTGGGATACGTACAAGGTTCACACTTTGCTACTTGGAGCTAATGTGGAGAGTGGGTTTCACGTTACAGTATGACATGGGGCAAAGAATTAAGAAGGGGTTCTCCAAGATTAGTATAATAAACCCTCCTTGTAACTCACCTCAAGACATCCAGTGTCAGGACACGAGAGACATAGAAAGAAAGAAAAAATCAAAACAGTGGGGAAGGCAATCAAAGTCGGGGTTTCAAAATACAAATCTAGACCCCCGTGGAGTCTCTAGCAAGTATTTAGACAAGTGTCCGGCAGCTCAAGGTTTGACGATGCACGACATCCGGGGGGAAGTGGGAATTACGATTCTAGAGTCAGGAGAAAGCCCTGGCTACGCCAGCTGACTCTGAGTTGACTCGCCAGGAACACATGTTGGGATTGAGACTGGCTTTTGTTGCAGACGATACGGTGGAGGCAACCCCTGGCTGACCGGAATTTTGCTCCCTAGAATCGAGAAGGCGAGAGAAGTCTAGGCAAGAGGCTCATTCAGGATTGATCATATCCCATCCCACGTGTGGCTCTTTTCCAAGAAGTTAGTCTGTGATGATGATGATACCCGTTGGATCCTGCTGCAGGAGGCCGCCCGTTTCCCCTTCCCAACGTTTCTGTTGTGGAACAGCTCACGGGGGAAGTTGGTACTGTCCTAGAAAGAAAGAAAAGGAAAAAAAAGGGAGGACCGTGTACCTCCCATGGAAACTGCGAGACGCCATGATCTCAGTGGAGAAAGAAAGAGAAAGCGAAACAGTACAACAGGGTGGCTTGGTCTCTCTCCCAGGATTTGGCATCCAGTAAACAATCAGCCACTGTCGACTTTCTGCCAAGAGATGCTTCTTTTGGCTGGGCCTGCTGCTGCATGAGGGATATAAGCACACAAACAGTTCAAACTTGGAATCCCAGGGTCGATCAAGGCCCTTAATAAGATCCGCTGCACGTTGATCTCAAAAGCGTAAGGTTATATCCATTATGTCCAACGGGGACATTCGGAAGATATGCAGCTTGATTGACAAGCACCGTTGCACAAGTCTCCCGGGTCGATCATCCGGAGAGCCCTAGAGCTGTTACGCAGCAAGTACCCATTCGTGGAAAATCTTTGTCAAAAATAAGGAGGAATAGGGAGAAAAGGGGAGAAAAGAAGAAAAAGCAAAAAGAGAAAAGAAAGAAACACAGAGGCTCAGTTCCCTGCGGTTGGGGAGATCCCCGCGGGCGGTGATTGGTCAAAGCTCTATCTTCTTGCATTTCACCTTTCCCGGACTTTCACTTTCTCGGTGTCTCTGTCTCTCTCTCTCTCTATCGCTGTCTCTACCTCTCTCTTTTATTTTCTTACCAAATCAGTGTTTGCCTTTAGGTTGTCGACCAAGCGCCTAATTCGGTAACTCGCGCCCAATTCCCCGCCATGAGCGCGCTTTTAGAGACCTCCCTAGGCGATATTGTAATTGACCTGTTGGTCGATGATGCACCCAAGGCGTGTGACAAGTGAGTGGCTCCCTTCCTTGGCTTTCCCAGTCTGCTGAAACCTGAAACTAAGCTCATTTGGTGTGCTTTTAGCTTCTTGAAGCTATGCAAGCTCAAGTACTACAATTTCTCGCCCATCCACAGCGTCCAAAAGAACTTCACCTTCCAGACCGGCGACCCGCTCGGTCCTGACGCACCCGAGAGCGATGGAGGTTCTTCAGTCTGGGGTCTGCTGGACGGACCGTCGAAAAGAACTTTTCCGCTCCAGGTATCGCGCAAGTTGAAACACTTGGAACGCGGCACGGTGAGCATGGCCACGGTACCGTCCAAGAACGATCCCGACCAACGGATAGCTGCCAGTCAATTCATCATTACACTCGGAGACAATCTGGATTATTTAGATGGCAAGGCCGTCATTTTCGGCCAGGTCGTCGAGGGCTTTGATGTCCTGGAAAAAATCAATGAATCCTTTATTGACGACCGAGGTCGACCGTTGAAAGATATTCGCATTCGTCACACTACTGTCCTTGACGATCCCTTCGATGACCCGCCGAATCTGGTTGAACCGCCTGAAAGCCCGGCGCCCTCCAAGGCCCAATTGGCCACGGTCAGGATCGCGGACGATGAGGACTTGGATGACGATATGGATGAAGAGGCTATGGACAAGCTGCGTCGCGAGCGTGAGGCTCGCGCACAAGCCTTGACATTGGAAATGGTGGGAGATCTACCGTTCGCCGATGTCAAGCCACCAGAGAATATTCTTTTTGTTTGCAAGCTTAATCCGGTCACACAAGGTTTGTCGCATTCCCCTACGGACCCCCGTGAGATTGTGCTAACCCATGCTAGATGAGGATCTGAATCTTATTTTCAGCCGCTTTGGAACGATCTTATCTTGCGAGGTGATTCGGGACAAGCGCACCGGGGACAGTCTACAATATGCGTTCATTGAATTCGAGGAACAAAAGGACTGTGAACAGGCCTATTTCAAGATGCAGGGTGTCTTGATCGATGACCACCGGATCCATGTGGATTTCTCACAGAGTGTAAGAACCTCTCATCACCACTATTGCCTAGACCAGTATGCTAATGTATCCCAGGTATCCAAGTTATCCGAAAGCTGGCGCAACTCCACTGTCACCAAGCGCCGAGAGAGAGGTGGATTTGGTGGTGTTGCAGACCTTGAAGCGAAACGCCAGTACCGAGAGCTGGACGATGCACCTGTCGATGAGGATGATGCTAGGTATCGGATGATGTTTGACAAGAACAAGAATAGGGGCGCTCCCGCTCCACCCCGCGAGGCTCCACGGGAAGCTCCGTCAGATCGCACTCGTATTCGGCGAGATCGAGGGAGTCGAAGCCCCCGTCGGGATGGGCGGGATCGATACCGTCGTCGCTCCTATAGTCGGAGTCCACAACGGGACTCACGAAGAGATTCACGGAGAGAACGAGGCCGGTACAATGATCGTGACCGACGATAGTATTCAAATATCCCCCTATTCTATGTCAAATAAATAGTAACTACTCCTCTGAACATAGTACATATCCACTTGACTTCGCCCCTTACCGTAGCAACCAGCCAAGGCCCCGCTTTGACTAGTGGGATACCACTGGGCAGTGGGCAGGTCTCACTCGGCGCTCGCTAGCCACTTTCTTGTATGGACAACTCGTTATTATTCGCCTTTGTAGATCCCTAAAAATAAACCGGAGTCCACTAAGTTCGTAATAGTCTGGGATATATTAGCCAACTGGAGCACATGTACCGTGTGGCGTGGACTTTAAGGTGTAACTTGCAGTACTTAATCAGCTTGGAGCTTCACCCCACGTTTTTTTTATTTTTATTTACTTTTCCCCTTCCTCTTCTTCCTTCTTCCTTTCTCCCAATTTATCTCTCTTCATTTTCTCTCTCATCCCAAAAAATATTCCAAAATGGCAAGCGTAATCAAGGATGCTGTCTCCAATGTTCTTGGAAAGATCCAGGGCACCGCCACTCCAGAGGTTCCCCGTGAACCCTCAGCGGAGGAGTTCCAAGCACTACAAAAGAAATACACAGATGCTGGACAAGGGCATGTCTTCGCCTTCGTCGAGGAATTGACCACTGTCGAGAAGTCACAGCTCTTCCACCAGCTGTCCAACTTTGACCCCACTCGGATCAACGAGCTGGCCGACAAGTCCATCAACCCTCCTCCCGCCGAGCAAGGGGCCGTGACCCTCGAGCCCCTCCCTGAAGTCGCCTCCGCCTCCATCCTCGACTCCGACCCCTCAGATATTCAAAAATGGTACGAAGCTGGCCTGAAGGAGGTGGCGGCGAACAAGGTGGCCGTGGTCTTGATGGCTGGTGGACAGGGTACCCGGCTCGGCAGCTCTGCCCCCAAGGGCTGCTTCGATATTGGTTTGTTGAGTGAGAAGTCGCTATTCCAATTGCAGGCTCAGCGTATTCTCAAGCTGCAGTCTCTCATCGGTGGTCAGAACGTGGTCATCCCCTGGTACATCATGACCAGTGGACCTACACGCAAACCCACCGAGGAGTTCTTTGAGAAGAACAACTACTTCGGTCTCGACAAGAGCAATGTTATGATCTTCGAGCAGGGTGTTCTGCCTTGTATCTCCAATGACGGCAAGATTCTGCTCGAGAGCAAGGGCAAGGTATGTAGTATACGGGCGTAGCTCCAAAAAAAAAAAAAAACATGTAGGGAGAGATTTGTTGACCCTGAATATAGGTCGCCGTGGCCCCTGATGGAAACGGTGGCATCTACCAGGCCCTCGTGGTCTCCGGTGTGCGCGAGGACATGCGCCGCCGTGGCATCGAGCACATCCACCTCTACGGAGTGGACAACTGCCTTGTTAAGGTTGCTGACCCGGTCTTCATTGGCTTTGCTGCCTCCAAGAACGTCGACATCGCTACCAAGGTGGTGCGCAAGCGCAATGCCACTGAGTCTGTGGGCCTGATCTTGTTGAAAAACGGCAAGCCCGACGTGGTCGAGTACTCTGAGATTGACCAGGAGACTGCCGAGGCCAAGGACCCCAAGCAACCCGACGTCCTCAAGTACCGTGCTGCCAACATCGTCAACCACTACTACTCCTTCCGGTTCCTCGAGTCAATCGAGAACTGGGTTCACCAGCTGCCCCACCACGTGGCGCGCAAGAAGATTGCCTGTGTCGATACCGAGACTGGTAACCTTGTCAAGCCCGAGAAGCCTAACGGCATCAAGCTGGAGCAGTTCGTCTTCGACGTGTTCCCCATGACCCCGCTGGAGAAGTTCGCCACCCTTGAGGTGCACCGTCACGACGAGTTCTCTCCTTTGAAGAACGCCCGCGGCACTGGTGAGGACGACCCCGATACCAGCCGTGCGGACATCATGGCCCAAGGTCAACGGTGGGTTGAGGCTGCTGGTGGTATTGTTATTACCGATGGCGAGGCCGTCGGTGTTGAAGTTTCTCCTCTGATCAGCTACGTATGTGTCTCTTTCCTCTTTTCTCTCTTCTTGACTCAACTAACATGCATTACAGGGCGGTGAAAACCTGGAATTCCTCAAGGGACGCGAAATTAAGGCACCGGCCATCCTGGAGCGGGAAGAGTAGATTAGGATGTAACCAGTCGGATCTCGCGGAGATCTGGAACGAAGAAATGAATTGCATTGCACTTTTTTGGGGAGAATGGATCTGTAGGAATGTAGGGGTAAGGTATTTATTGCATAACATTCATTCAGTCATTCAATCATATAGAATATAGCATACTACCTATATCCTGTCTGGGTACTCCGTACGGAGTATATACAACATAGAAATAGTAAATAAACGCCTTACGCAATACGGAAAAGCCCGGGAGCTAAAGCCGTTTGACGAGTTTGTTCTTTTTCCATTTTTCCTCTCTTCTTTGTGTGCATTCTCTTAATTAAAAAAGCAGTTGGAGTTGAGGTTATTGAAGTTGTTGAGAGAGTGTAAGTGTGATTTTCGATTTCTTCTTATTCTCTGTTCTTTGTTTTGTGCTTTTTTTTCTTCTTTTCTGTGTGGTTCCCTTGTCCCACTTTTTTTCTCGAGTGGGCTGTCAGAAACGTGCCTCATTTTCTCCAAAGGTTCTCAAAAAAAAAAAAGCTGACCAAAGAGGGTATACTATAGACTTTGACAAGGATTTGAGAAGAGTTACTGTGAGGGTGAGTGAGATATGGCGTTCGCATTTCGCCGTTGAAGCTCGTGCTCTACCCCCCGCCGATCTACGTCTTCCCCTCTTTCGCTCGAAATTTTTGAGGCAAATTCGATTGTGCTCAACTCGGAAAACGTCGGATACAATACACAATGGAATTGGAGTCAAAACAAAACCAGACGACGTATGTTCATTTATACATTTCGACAATTCCGGCAATGGAGGGGAAGACGCTGCTTATCGACGGAGCTATACGAAACCATATAAACCCGGCACCGGGCTGACTTGCGATGGATAGAATACCGCCAGAATGATGTTGTCTCGTCGCGCATGCTACAAGTGTGGCACTATTGGCCACTATGCTGGTTAGTATAGCTTGGAAGCTTGCTATATCTGGGGGTCAAACTAATTCCTCGGTAGAGGTCTGCTCTTCCACTGAGCGTCTCTGCTACAACTGTACGTGAATATCTCCCCGAGAGGTCATACTCTTATACGTAACTGAGTGCTAATTCATCTCCTTTCATAGGCAAGCAGCCCGGTATGTTCGATCATAAGTCATAGTACCCCAAAACAAGCTTCTAAGTCATTCATATAGGCCACGAGTCGAGCGCCTGCCCTCTGCCCCGTACCACCGAGAGTAAGCGATCACTCTATCTCAACCCCCGCCATTCCAGCTTGCTAACACCATCCAGCCAAGCAGTGCTACAACTGCCAGGGTCTCGGCCACGTCCAGGCTGACTGCCCCACCCTGCGCCTGAACGGTGGTGCCAACGGCCGCTGCTACAACTGCAGCCAGCCTGGCCACCTTGCTGTATGTTTCCGAACCCCCAATCCCAGGTCTCGAACCTTCGGACCAGACCAGTTACTAACTCCACTCCAGCGCAACTGCACCAACCCCGCTGCTCCCGGAGCCGGTGCTCCCCCTACCGGTCCCGCCGCTGGCCGCGGTGCCGGTGGTGCTCGCGGTGGTTTCCAGGGTGGATTCCGCGGTGGATTCAGCGGCTACCCCCGCGCCGCAACCTGCTACAAGTGCGGTGGTCCCAACCACTTCGCCCGTGACTGCCAGGCTCAGGCCATGAAGTGCTACGCCTGCGGCAAGCTCGGCCACATCTCGCGTGACTGCACCGCTCCTAACGGTGGTCCCCTCAGCTCCGCCGGTAAGGTCTGCTACAAGTGTGCCCAGGCTGGCCACATCTCCCGCGACTGCCCTACCAACGAGGGTGCCGCTGCTCCTGTTGCTGCTGTCGAGGCTGCCCCCGTTGCCGCCGCCCCCGTTGTCGCTGCTGCCCCTGCCGTCGTCGCTGTCGAGACTGCCACTGAGGCTAACACTGCCCCTGCTGCGGCTCCTACTACTGCCGTCGCTTAAATGCGTTCGGCCCTGTCTCTCCACTGTGCATCTGCAATTGGAGGAATGCCTGGAGTTCCTTTTCTTCCTTGATTCTGTATTACGGTCACTTTCTCTACACCTCGATCGGTCCTTTCTCTCCGCCATTTCTTCCTTTGCATATATTTAAATCACGAACTCTATTTTGGGGAGGGTCTGGTTCTGGACCCTAAAAAACAACAACTTTTGATTTCCCCCCTTTTCACCCTTTTGGAACTTGTTCTTTTTTTTACTTATTTTTTTTTTATCACCCTATCATGTATACGACGAACAAACAGAAAAAGTTCTTTTTGGTTTTGTTTTTCGCGAAGTCCTCGACTTGACTTTTTTTTCAAGTCTTATGAATTGGCGTCTGTTGTCTATTCTCATGGATTATCTTTCTTGGTTTTCGATCAACTCTTGGTTGCGGTTTTCCTGAATGGGGCCAAGGAGAGAACGAGGAGATGAAGTGTGGCATTGAGAGGATATGTTGGAAGCTGAGGGGAATTGGATTCGGGGACCGTTGCAACTTGAAAGAAAGAGGACTTCCAGATGGGAAGAGTCCTGAGAACACAAATCGAGAATCTAAAAAAGAAATATCTCAATCATCTTGTTCTTGTAATGTATAGCCCTGGAGATGTGGTGTGCTTAGTAGCAGTCCGAACCCGTGACCTTGATCACTCAGATTGAGTCGAGTCTCCCTTCACATACATCTCTTGTCCACTCTACACTCTCTCCCATCACTTGTCTTAGCATAGCCATCTCCAATTGATCTCATCAAGATGCCAGGCTCGGTAGGAAGTGATGAATTCGACGATGACGAGGTATAATAAACTCCATTCCCACGCATGCTCTCGAGGTGGCAATCTAACCAGTGGATTATCTACAATTGCAGAACTTCATTCTAGACATCGATGGCATCCAGGCCCATGGCATTGGCGCAGCCGACATCACCAAGCTGAAAGCCAATGGATTCTACACTGTTGCTGTCAGTACCTCAACCCTAACCACCTCATCCCCAAGCATAATCCAAGTCCATGCCATCCCCAACCTAACCATCCATCCAGTCCGTCCACGGCGCCACCCGTAAGACCCTCTTGAAGATAAAAGGTTTCAGCGAGGTCAAAGTCGAAAAAGTCAAAGAAGCAATTCAAAAATGTCTCCCCACGGCCTCGGGTTTCATCACAGCAATGGAGCTCCACCACCAACGCAAGAAGGTCGTCCGTATCTCAACCGGCAGCAAGCAATTCGATTCAATCCTCAATGGGTGAGTACAATAACACCCACCCCCAAGCCAAAACCACCGGACAACCCCCATCTAACAGCCTACCAGAGGCTTCCAAAGCATGAGCATCAGCGAAGTCTTCGGAGAATTCCGATGCGGCAAAACACAACTCTCACACACGATGTCCGTAGTCGCCCAACTACCCAAAGAATCCGGTGGTGCGGCCGGTAGAGTCGCCTACATCGACACGGAAGGCACATTCCGACCCGAGCGCATTGCCCAAATCGCCGAGCGGTTTGGTATGGATCCGGATACCGCGCAGGAGAATATCTCGTATGCGCGCGCACTGAACAGTGAGCACCAGCTCGAGCTACTGAATACGCTTTCTCAGGCTTTTGCCGGCGGCGAGTACCGGTTGCTTGTTATTGATAGTATCATGAACTGTTTTCGGGTTGATTATTGTGGGCGTGGTGAGTTGGCGGATCGGCAACAGAAGTTGAATCAGTTTTTGATGAAACTGGCGCATATGGCCGAAGGTGAGATTTTGCTTCTGGGTTTTTCTTTGGTGGTGGTTGGCTGACTTGGTTTGACTTGCAGAGTTCAATGTTTGTGTCTTGATGGTAAGTGAGATCTTATGCGTTTCGAGGTGTTGTGGCTCATGCTTCGGTTCAGACAAACCAAGTCCAGAGTGACCCTGGTGCTAGTGCTCTCTTTGCTGGAGCTGATGGTCGCAAGCCTGTTGGTGGCCATGTTCTCGCCCACGCTTCGACTACGCGTGTGCTTCTTCGGAAGGGTCGTGGTGATGAGCGAGTTGCGAAGATTCAGGATTCTCCTGGTGAGTACTTCGATATATTTTTAGGTTTATCACTGCTCTAACTCTTTATAAGACTGCGCTGAGCGTGAAGCAATCTATGTTATTACCAATGGCGGGATCAATGATCCTGAGAAGGCTTGAAGGTGGCATGGTCGAGACGATTTATCGATGTTGAGGGAAATTCTTCACAGTCACGATCTCCATGATGTATCAGATTTGATGCCGCGATGATATTATACCATTAGTCGATTTATATCATAGATAATAGGTTAGAATAGCAAAGAGTTCAAGTTATGTTCATGTCGATGCAGTCGAAGCCCTAACTATGAGGTTCACCGCCTTCACCGCCGCTCTGACACCCCGGCAAAACTCTGTGCCAAGAGCAAATCTGCAGAAAAAGTTCAGCTCAATCAACGCAACAATCCGGCAATCAAACCTCCATTCAAAATGAAGGTCGAATCCGTGCAGGTGGAAGGGTACACCACCCTACCCGTGCAGCTCCCAACAACCCCCCTCTTCCCCAAACCCGCAACACACTACCTCTACATCCGACCACACGAGCCCCGAATCCCAGACCCAGATTCCACCCGCTCCCTCTTCATCGTCAATGTCCCAATCGACACAACAGAAGCCCACCTCCGCCACCTCTTCGGCACGCAACTCGCCGCGGGCCGCGTAGAAAAAGTCCAATTCGAAGATGTGCAGACCAAAAAGCGCGCAGCGGCAACAACCACAGAAACCAACCTAACCCAATCCAAAAAGAAGCGCAAGCGCGTAACCGCCGACGACTTCGAACGCTACCTCGATGACATCACCCTCCCCTCAACCTGGGACCGCAAACTGCAAAAGAGCGGCGCCCACGCAGTCGTCATCTTCGCCGACAAGCCCAGCATGGAATCCAGTCTGAAAGCCGCCACCAAGGCCGCCAAGCGCGGCACCACCATCGTCTGGGGTGACAGCCTGCCAACAGACCGTATCCCCGTTCTCGGATTGAACCGGTACGTCGCGCACGAGCGCATGCAGTATCCCGATCGCGGGACGTTGCTGCGGGCGGTGAATGAGTTCATGACTACGTTCACTCAGGTATCTGAGGCGCGCAAGCGCGAGGATCACAAGCGTCTTGCTGTGCCGGATGAGGATGGATTCGTTACTGTTTCGCATGGACCGAAGTTGAATTCTGTGGCGAGGGAGGAGGAGATGAAGGAGCTTGTTGAGAAGCAGAAGAAGAAGGGTGAGGGACTTGAGGACTTTTATCGGTTCCAGTCTAGGGAGAAGAGGAAGGAGAGACAGAATCAGTTGCTTAGGCGCTTTGATGAGGATAAGAAGAAGTTGGCGGAGATTAAGGCTCGGAAGGGGAAGATTCGAGTAGGTTTTTTCTTCTTTCTCTTGCTTGTTCGGTTGGTCTTTTGGGAGTGGTGATGCTAACTTTTTCTACAGCCTGAGTGATCTGGTGCATGATAGCATGGCGTTCTGGGTGTCTTTTTTCGATGGCAGGATAAAAGGTTCGAGGTGGTGTCCTATGTACATGTGAGTATTTGCTTTTGCTTTTGTTTCTTTTTGTTATGTTCACTCCGATGATGAACACGCTGGGGCCATAGTAGCAAAACGCGCTTTGCTCGCTGTTATGCCATTACTTCAAACACCAGCTTATATATCTTCTCGCCTTCTGAACTGGAGCTTCTGTCTTGTTGGGATTTATTGTGCTTCTTGGTGTTGCATCTGCTAATTGTGGTTCAAAATAGGTTAGATACATACATATATGTTATCTCAATATCAATAGTTTATGATCCAATTATATATATACAAGTAGTTCCAATTGTCTGTATCATCCGTAGCCAACCCAACCCGTAGATGTCTCCAATTCCGGATCCGCACAGACCAACGCTTGGCGTTACATCCCACCTCTGGAGAAACCGTATGCCTTGCTATGGATGGGATTGATACCTCTATCAAAGTATAGAACAATTTCAAACATCAGAAACCAAAGGCTACAGTTAGCTATATCATGTGATACTACTCTCGGCTAAATCGCATTCTCCAAGCCCAGCCTGAGACACAAGCTTCACACGATATATCCAGCAAGAACAGCCCTATCTCACCAGCATACTACACCTCGTTCGGGATTTTTTGGCTCCTCTTTTTATAAAAACATCAACAAGAGTGGGAATCCTGACCATTGGACTCGACCCATTCTATTTATATCAAAAGAAAGAGACAAAACTCAAGATGTCCCCCGCCTTAATCCAAAACGACCAAGAAACCGACTCCGACTCTGACGTCGAGTTCGAGGATGTCCCAATCTCCCTCCCAACCAGGTCTAGAAACAGGGAAGACATAGAAATCCCGATAACCATCCGCTCAAATCCGCAACCACAATGGACACCAACTCTATCCCTCCCTCAACAGCGAAGCCAACCCATCCCCTCGGGCTCCGAGGAAGAAACCCAGCTCCGAGGCCAAATCAGCACCGGCATAGAGAGAGTCACGTACCGAAAAATGAAATCCGACATGGGCATGGATGCCCCGGATACGCCCGCTTCGGAACGCAGGTACGATAGCTTCAAAGACCTTGCTGCGGATGTGGAGGATCTTATTGATACGCTTTGGGCGTCGGCAACACGTGAGTTTTATATTTTATACATCCATGCTGTAAAAGAGGGTTATATTGTTTTATACTATATTCATTTCTTTATTATCTCTTTTTTTTTCCCTCCCTCATTCTCTTGTTACATGTATAGTCTACATTCTAACTAATCCATCCAGCGGCAATCCAAACCGAAGCCCTCATCACCCTGGCAGGCTTAACACAAACCTCCCTTCCAGCCTTCCCCTTCGATGCCCCACCAATCCTAAACATCCTGCACAAGCTTGACTCCGTCTTCGCAGCACTGTGTACAAGCACACATCCACTCACTGGCGCCGTTCTGCCCGGTGCACAGCCTGGCCAGTCTCTCGTGACGGAAACGCAGAAAGTGCGGATTCGGAGTTTGGCGGAGAGGACTAGATATCAAGTTTTTTCTTGTTTGGCGACGTCGAATGAGAGAGGTAATGCTGCTAATGGTTATGGGGATGGAGATGACGAGGACGAGGATAGTGGCGATGAGGTCGATGAGCCGTGGATGTTGGAGGCTACGCGGGTTTATGAAAAGAGTCTTATGTTACTTGCAGAGCAGGATCCTGACGTGGAGGCTGGGATGGATGAGTTTAATTGTTTGTAATTGATATATATATGTATATATGATTCTACGCTGTTCCGTCTATGTTGTACATATTTGTTTTGCTTATGCAGCTCCACAAACCAAACAAGATCCTGAGGTGGAGGGATGGATGGGTTTAACTGTTTATAGTATATATTCTATCCTGTTGCCTGATCTATATATGTTTTGCCCATGCGGCTCCAAGCAATAAATAGATGGTGACGAGGATATTTTTAGAACAGATCTCTTGCAATTACGTCGGTGTACATTCCAATATATACGAGACGCTCAGGCCACACACAAAATCGTGACATAGTTCTGGAGAAAGCAAAGTCCCACTCCAATTTGCACACTGTACAATAGATACTCCGTAGTAAATAGGACTAATATTACTTATGGAGCCAGATCTTTCTTCTAGAAACTTCTAGCTCGTCAAAGAAGAAAAAAATCCGGACCAAAAAAATAAAAAACAAGAGCCAGTGGGGTCCAGGCAAAAAAAAAAAGGTCGAATATTATTCCACATACAAATGCCGACTCTGGAATCGGTAATCAAAGTAATGGAGTATACAGTAAGCGTTCCCGTACCTCGAATTCAGGTATCAGTCACAGACAGGGCTTGTATTCTCTTTGGTCAGAATGGAGTGAACTAAGTGGATGTGAGCCCTGAAAGTGGGGGCTATCTGGGCCAGCTAGTGGCCTGGGGCTGCGCAGCTCGGGGACTACAATGACCAGTAGGATGTCCGAGGGGCTATAATTGTAGATGTACGATATACAACATACTTTGTATACTTGATTATGCTTTGACTTGTTTTTTTTGGCCATGTGAAATCCACTAAGATTGTGACTGTGTTATGATACCTAGGTAGAGGGGATATATATATGTGTAGGATGATGTTTCCGATGGTGGGAACAAGTTCCTTTGTTTCCATGGTTCGTGTATTTGGTATTTGGATTGGAATATGCCCAGGTGAGTTGGAACTATTATATGTTACATCTTATTAGAACCAAGCTATCGATATAGTGGGATGGTTTATGTACATTGTAGTCCATCTTAATTTGTTTAGGGCTAGGTATACCTTATTAACTCTCAAGCATTCTGTACAAGGCTCCTAGTCTGCCGTGTCTTACCATGCAAGGGTTGGATTAGCTTATTTCCATACAAGAGGGTTGGATCTGAAACCTAACATCCGTTATGAATATCATCCCTTGCACACAACCCCTTCCATATAAAATAAAAGATGAAAAGATACAATGTATGGAGTGGACATAGTAGGAAGCATGTCACTGGACCATATTTACTGGATACAGTAATTCACTCTTGAAAAAAAAAAAAAAAAACCAAAAAAACGTGTCGCGTACCGCGTAAAGTGAAATCAGCCAAGCAGCTTGTTTGAATGGAATGAAAATCTCTGCTGGTAAAGTAGTAATTCCAATACGAGCGGCCCCCCAAGCCCGGCCAATAAGAACAAAACTCCGCATAAGAAGCCTCCCATGGTTCTGACGGAGCCCTTTTTTTTAAATTTTTTTTCTTTCTCTTTGATGTCTTTTTACTGGTATTCTTTCATGACCGGACATGCGCGGCTGACGTATTCTTGGAATACGAAGGGAGGGGTGACCGGTTTGAGAAGTCCTTGCGTGTAGGGCAGTTACAGGACATGGATTAGAGAACCTTGCTTCGAGAAGATTGGGGGGGAGCTCGGCTTGACCTTCAGCTCAGGACTGCAGCTAGACGGGTATCTGGGGTGACCTTGCTGTATTGTGGAAATAGAATTACCGGTATGGGGCTGTTGGGTTCCATGGTTCGGTGGCGTCTGTTCTCCAAGGTTTTGCAAGAAGTTGTCTTTCTTCCAGGGTTGCTTATTTATGATATTATGATATTCTGATATAGTATATCCATCGGATAATATGTATTCCATACACTTTATAATGCATTCATGGATAGCCCTAGTTTCACATATAATATGAGATATCAGATTCATTGTATGTACCCAACAGGTACCTGATCCTGCTCCGCCTACTCCGTACTCTCTACTCTTACTCAGCATATGACGATGACCTCGGGAGAGGCCCACACAGACCTGATCGGTTGACAAGTCACATTGCGAGGACGGCGACAGGTCCTTGCAGATTTCATGCATTGGGGCTTCCTGCCCCTTGATCGTCTGTCTTTCACCGAGATTTGATCGGATTTTGTTTAGATCTGTTTTTTTTGTTTTTCTTTCTCTTTCACGTTTGACGTCTTTGCTATGTGTGTTTGAACATACGGACAAGCGGAAGAGCCGACTTTACAAAAAAAGGCTAGGGTCGATCATCGGCAAAAGACTTTGCATGTAGACCTCGGGTCAGAGGCTATGATGTATCGTTTTCAATGCTACCGGGCTTCCCGGGATCCTGGAACGATGAAGAATCTAGCGAGCCCCCGCATGACTGATATCATGCAGCATTGACAGGAATCTGGGGACAGCTTGGAGAGTTATGTATAAGTATTATGTAGGTGGTTTATATATTGTCGGCGCCTGTACTTCGTACCTGCCTTGGAGTCAAAGAAAGGAAAAGAGTTCTGATCGGCAGAGGCAAGGCACTCTGCAACTACCGGTTAAAAGTGTACGACTAGTTAATAGATATTATATACTATTGATACTGATAAAACGTATATACATAAAGTAGTTTTATAACTAATTCTACTGCTCCTATTATACATACAATCAATATAACTACTAGTAGTATATTGTACTCCGTAGGCTATAGTAATGACTACATACTTCAACTCTGGAACGGAACATACCATACCTTGTAATACACATACCATACACAGACTCACGTAATGCGTTTTCCCACTTCCCCTCTCTCTTCATCTCGCGAGATTTCCAATTCTTCATTTTCTTCTTTTCCCCTCCTACCTTCCCCTCCCTTTTCTTATTGTTCGAAGATCTCGGTTTCAATTTTCTGTTTAGTTTATCGGGAGTTCTGCTTTTCCTCCCTTGTTGCCGATTACTCTTTTTTTGCCTCGCGCATTTCCAGTGTTTTCCCAGGTTTTCCTCGAATCATCTAGGTAAGTTGGTCTTTTGTTGTCGCATATCGCCTGTTTCATCGTTTCAATAAACTATGCCCTTCCCCCATATATGTCACCGGGCGCAGCGCAGCGCGAGTTAGCCCTAGATCGCAAGCTTCTTTGCAGGGTTCTCCACGATTTTAGTATGGTGATTCGCCTACGCTTCCAACGCCTTCGCCTTGACCAGCGCTTTCGGGACGATTATCTACCGGTCGCACACCCTCCACCCTCAAAATCACCATCAATATGAGGAATCGGTCAGATCTGGGATGCCTAAATTGCTCGAAAATGGTGCTGGATTGAGAGGGCGGACGGTCGCATTCGGACATCAAACCGACGGAAACGGTCGACGCATGTTGATCGCCTAGCAATCCGAGTGGAAACAAGTCTATTTTCGTCTCGCGCATCCGATTTTCGCCCTTGGATTGTTCGTCTTCGGCCACTCCGCCCTCCAATCATAGCTACCATCAATCATCAACATGAGATGGTGCCCGAAGCACTGGTCTTGGCGATTTCCGGCACCTCTTTTTGAGGCTCGGAATCATATATGCGCCTGAAGAACCCGCAGAATGCTGACTACCCACTTTTTTTTTTCCTTCTCTCTTCCGCATCGTTTCATTCACTTGCTTGTGATTTGAGTGCCTTTGTCTGCTTTTCACTTTCTTCACTTCCATTTCTTTGCTTGCGCATCTGCAGATCTGATTTAATTTCAATCGATATCGATATAATCTAACATTTACATCTTTTACCAGCCTTTCACGCCCGTCTCTTTGCTTGGCTTCGTTACGACTTGATCTCACGCCGGTCTTTCTTTAACGACTCCACGAAGTTCTAGTCGCTCAGCCATCTTATATTCTTACGTCGACTTTCCGGACTTTGATTCTTGCAACCATGTCTTACAACGGCTACGAAAACTTCCCTCAGCAGGACCCCGCCGCCGCTGGCGCCCCGGCTCCCGTTGATACCACCATGACCGGCCAGGCCGACCCCTCCGCCGCTCAGTTCCAGGGCCCCCCTCCTGGTGACGCCAACTCCGCTCCCGTCCCCCAGCAGGGTGCCGATGGCAAGACCACCCTCTGGATGGGTGAGCTCGAGCCCTGGATCGACGAGAACTTCATCCGCAACCTCTGGTTCCAGATGGGTGAGCAGGTCAACGTCAAGATGATCCGTGACAAGTTCTCTGGGTAAGACACCGTAATTCTCATCTGAATCTTCCAAAATTGTTTCTAATGTGGGTAGTAGGAGCAATGCTGGATACTGTTTCGTCGATTTCGCTTCCCCTGCCGCCGCTGCCAAGGCCCTTTCTCTGAACGGTACCCCCATGCCCAACACCAACCGGGTCTTCAAGCTCAACTGGGCTACCGGTGGCGGTCTTGCCGATCGCAGGTAAGCAAGAATCTCGTTGGTTTCGTTTTCCTCCCGTCTCTAAACTGACCACCCCTTGTTTTCCAGCCGTGATGACCGTGGCCCCGAGTACTCCATCTTCGTCGGTGACCTCGGCCCTGAGGTGAACGAATACGTCCTCGTCTCTCTCTTCCAGAGCCGCTTCCCCTCTTGCAAGTCTGCTAAGATCATGACCGACCCCATCAGCGGCATGTCCCGCGGCTACGGCTTCGTTCGCTTCTCCGACGAGAACGACCAGCAGCGTGCTCTCACCGAGATGCAGGGTGTTTACTGTGGCAACCGCCCCATGCGCATCTCCACCGCTACCCCCAAGAACAAGGGTCCCGGTGTTGGTGGCAACGGTGGTGCTGCCATGGGTATGCCCGGTCCCGCTGGCATGTACCCTCCCATGGGTGGCCCTCCTATGCCTTTCTACGGTGCTCCCCAGCCCATGAACCAGTTCACCGACCCCAACAACACCACTGTTTTCGTCGGTGGTCTGTCCGGCTACGTTACCGAGGATGAGCTCCGCTCTTTCTTCCAGGGCTTCGGAGAAATCACCTACGTCAAGATCCCCCCCGGAAAGGGCTGTGGTTTCGTCCAATTCGTGCAGCGCCACGCCGCCGAGATGGCCATCAACCAGATGCAGGGCTACCCCATCGGTAACTCCCGCGTGCGCCTGAGCTGGGGCCGCTCCCAGAACAACTCCGGCCCCGCCGGCAGCCCCTACCGCCCTGCTCCCCCGCCGCCTCCCATGTACCCCTCCATGGGCATGCCCCCGGCCCACCAGTATGGCGGGTTTGCCCCCATGAAGGTGAGCGATCACCCTGGCAGCCCGATCCCGGATCAAATGTGAAGCAGGCGGTCGGCTGACACACTCTTCCAGTAAGCGTTTCCCTTTGATTGAAAGCACCAGCAGGAGTTATTTGTGTCATTCCAATGATGATTCTATTGTGTAACAAATTCGTTCCCTGGTTTCTTGGCCAAGGCTATAGCTCTTGATGAGCATTTGTCTCCTGTGCTACGCATTTCCTTTTTACGTGAGCGCTATTACCTTAGCAAGATCTGAGCTTTATCCCCTTTCTGATCTGTCTTGTTCTTATGTATCTTTCCTTTTGATTTCCCCCCGTTTTTTTCTTCCCCACAACACTCCTCCTTTGCGACCTTTTCGTATTTTATTATTTTTTCGTTATCTTATTTTCGATGTCTCTCTGCCCTGATGCTAACGGGGTTTCCCGCCACTGGGTCTTTGTTTGCGTGTAATGGAAGTCCGAATTGTCATGCGCTTCTTTTTCCCTTATACTCCTTGGGCAGGCATTCTGCGAAAAGTTCCATTTCCCCCCACCGTTACCACCTTATTTCCTTTGTTCCTTTTTTTTTCTTTTTTTTTTCTTTTCTTCAAGCAGCTAAATTGAATTATGTTCGCTTTGAGAATCTTTTGCGTTGTGCTTTTTTTTTTATCCTCGTTTCTTGTTAAGACTGATTGCCGGCTTGTACAACACGCTTTCTTTCGTGCGCCTCAGCGTTTGTCGATTCTAAATTGCTTTGATCGTATGCAATAATGTCCTGTATGCTTGTTTGGTGTTTGCATTGCACTATCAAGCTCTCCATTTTCCTGGTATTGTATTGTCGGCTCTTTGCTTCTGGATCTACCTATATAAACATTGCCCCTATGGCTGGTCCAATAGGTGGAGGCTTCAATGGATTCCAGCATATCTGGTTGCTCAGGTAGTTGGTCCCTGGTGGTTGTCTTGGTGTATCGCTGTCTGTTGTCTCCTGTCTACTATCTCATGTCTTGAGAGTCTACTGGGTTAGGGTTAAGATTCCACCTGGACTGATCCTAGACAATTATTTTGGACCATTGTAAACTTCTTATTTCCTAGACACTGGAATGTATGGCCCTTTATCTCTTTAATTCCTGGTGTGCTTATATAGCTATAGTACTTAGGGCTAGGATTCACCGCATGAGTATGATAGGTGAACCTTCCAATTGTATGGTTATTGTATGAATTGTATACATCCGTACATCGATGGACGTCTACTTCTTATCGATAGTCAATCGATAGGCAAATAGACAGACCGCTTACTACTTTCGATGCTATTTGGATACTGCTTTTGGCAACAACGACCCTGTTGTTGTATACCGCCTACACGACTTCCATTTTGTATATACCCAGCTTCGATCAGCTTCGACATGAGCAATCCATCCCGCATCCTTGTTTTCCCCTCCATGACACCATGCGCTACAGAAATTGGGATGTCCTTCTTTTCCCTGAAGGCTCGAAGGTTCCTATCCAAGAGTTCAAGACACAATGCTTTGTGACCAAGGATAAAGACTCGCCCTATCTACATAGTGCAGTCTTCCTTGGCCATCATGCACACCATCCCGAGCAAGGCGTTTTTAACCAGCTACCAGTTCTCACAACATTCATTCCGAGTCTGCCCAAAGACAGTCCGTTCCAGGTCTCAGTTCATAGTTGGGAGAAGCCACGTCCCAGTGTCCAGATCGAGTCCAACATGGAACCAGAGGACGTTTTACTCTTCGAGGTTCGGATCTTCATTGATGGAGTTTTTGCTGCGTGAGTATTTCACGGTCTATGCACTCTGATGATGGGATTCAGCTGATTCCTTCCAGGGGCAGTATCTATGGACAGAGAACTACTTGGCCGCAGATTATGGGTAAGTTGTGCGCGATTACATCGTCGCTTACATCGTCGGAACGCATTTTCATGCTTAGAAATTTCCCCTCGTTTGAATTCATCTTTCATTGCCCTGTCTTGCTTTTTATTGAATAGCTACTGACATTCATTTGGCAGATCTGAGCTCTAGTACGTGATTTGTTTTCTCTCCCTTTCTTTGATTCCAAGTTCTCACGGTTGAGGCAGATCTTGATCGAGATGGAAACCAAGACACCCTTCGATTCCCTCCGTTTCATTCTGAGATACTGCAGCAGAAACATTGGGATGCCGGGGATTCTCAAGGTAGAATCAAGGTTGTCATTGCAGAAGGTTTCTCTCGCCCCAATCGCTCGCCCCCATTCGAACGATACAAGCATGTCATTGCTTTTTCTTTTCAGCATGCGCCACTAGATGTGCTGGAATTCTCTGATATTGCTTGGCCCAATCCCAACATGTGGCTTGCTATGCCGAACGCATCCCGGTATGGATCGGCAGCGAGATATGGTACCTCCAAGGTAGTTGGCGACGGCGCCCATGGGCATTCACCAAGCAAGCCCGGAAGACCCGAACATCGAATTACAATCACGGCTAACACGAGCAGCCAGTCTAGCAGCAATGCAGCTACTTATAGCGGCAGTGCTTCATCAACTTACAATGCTTGGACTCCTAACCGTGGCTTTCCAATTCCTTCCACACAGTGGAATGGCTATTCCCAAGAACCTCGATGGGACCCACAGGATGCATACATTGTGGAACCTGTCATGGAAGCCTTCGTTGACGATAGAGCATGGCGGCAGCGTGGTGCTAGATCCTCCCGCGAGGATATCCCAATGCCAGATTATGTTTCTACGGGATCAACCAGCAGCCGGGCCATTTCATCTAGCATGACTGGGATGAGCTACGAACACAGCAAGCAACCCAGTATCAATTCATGCCTTGACGATGAGCAATACAATGAGTTGATCCAAGCTCTGACTCCAACAAAAGCGCCTCCAGCGGGTACTCGCGCACCCTCTAATACTCCCTCCACTGCTGCTAGTGCAATGTCTGCCTCAAAGCCTTCTGCCGCCGCCGAAGCTCGATCTGCAGGCTACAAGACTCGAAGCCGCCGTGCATCCGCACTCAGAGAAATTTCACGACCAAGCACCCGTGATGTTTCAGGATCGAGCGAGCCCAAGAACTTGACTCCATCCAAACTTAGGGCAAGTCCAAGTGAGAAAGTCCGGAGCAAAAAGGAGACTCAGAAAGAGGCGAGTCAGGAGACCCCCAAAGCGCAACCTAACGGTAAGGAGACTGTGAAGGAAACCTGCAATCCTAAGAACGTCGAAAATGCGCAGGATGAGACCGAGTCGGTTTTGTAGGATCGAACTGGCTGTGGTGATGCTTTTCAACTTATACTTACCTACCTCATTCATTTGTTTTAGTACAGTCTTGACATGAAGCCGGCATGTATCTTTTATGCGAGCTTCAATCAATACACTTTTTACTCTGTGGGGCTGATAAGTATACTGTTGTATACGAACTTCAATCGACAAACATACTTTATGTGAACCTCGATCAATTTCTTCTACCTGAAGTTAACAAATAAAGGTACAAACCCTGGTTCGAAATGCAATTGATATGTCTTTTACTAATCAAAATTGACAGGTATACGTTCCATATGAAGTTCAACTTCTACGTATTTTGCTGTAGAAGTTGAGAAGTTCTTGCACTGCCTGAAGCCAACAGACATGCTATGCGAACTTTGATCGACACTTTTTACTACATGAAGTTAACAGGTAAATGTATGACTCCGTTCGAAGTTTATACTAACCAATTTAACAAGAATACTGTTCTATATGAAATGCAATTCATATATCCGTGAAGTCCACAATGCTACATCTTTGTCCGAACTTCAATCAATACCTTCCACACATGGAGTCGATAAGAACACTGTTCTATGCGAACTTCAATCAATGCATGGATGTTCCATTGCATGATATTACGAAGGATCTTTATCCCTCTTTCGCTATGCGAAGTGCTGCTCCATGCATGCAATGCCTATACTACTGCTACTGTTTATTGAAACATAATATAACAATGGCAGTAGTATGGGCATTGGATACCTGGCATTACGTGATGGCACAAGGCGGTTTCAGACCTCGTGCCTTCTCAACCGCCTTCTCAACTGCCTGTCTGGTCTACCCGACGACTATAAAAAGGCTTCGCCTTCTTCCCTCCCCCTCCCCTCTCTCTTCTCTTCTTCTTCTCTCCCTCCCCGTGCCTCTTCTCATCTTCGTGTTTCATCTCGCACACACCTCTCTCTCACAGGAGCATCTACCATCCATCTTCCCTCCTTGTTTGTCCGTGCAGACCATCTAGACAGCAATGTTTGGTAGTCAGGAGGACACTGGGCTTGAGATGGATGCATCATCCATCCCAGGCTCAGCCTCCACCTCACCCACCATCAAACGTTCGGAGTCAGTTGGCCCAGACATCCAGCCCCATCGCCCTGCCGCTGCTCCAACCATCCGATCTGCCACTGTCCATCTTGACCAGCTTCCGTACCAAGCTGGATCTGGCAACCCTTCGCCATTGACCCCGCGCCCGGAGTCTATGGTTCACACTCATGCCTCCATCAACCCCCAGCCCGTGGCTGGCAACCTGGCCCCAAGTGGTTTGACCATGACAGAGGGTCACCGTCCACAGCAGTACGCCCATTACCAGGGCCAACATGGCGCTATGGCTGGTCATCAGAACCAGTTGTCCGCTGCATTGCCTATGAATGCTCAGGCCCAGCGATCTCACAGCCAGCACCCTGCCGCTCAGCCATCGATCCCTGGCTCGGCCTTGATTCAACGTTCTGCCCCGGCCAATAATTCGTTCACCTCCTCAATGCAGTCATACCCTCAGCGCCAAGCAGTTTGGGTTCGCCGCCCTTCGCAGCCACATGCTCAGCGTCAGCGACGACACGACCAGCGACGACACGGTCAGCAACGAGACGGTCAGCAACGAGACGGCCAGCAATGGCACGGCCACCGACGACGCGGCCAGCAATGGCACAACCAGCAACGCCACGGCCAGCAACGAGACGGCCAGCGACAACACGGCCAGCGACGACATGGCCAGACATTGATTCAGGATTCTGCGCGCGCCAATAACACACTCACTGCGAGTGATGTGCCTCCCTCTCCCTCTCCTGCTGGCGGCGTCCCTCGGCGTCGATTCGCAGTCACCCCTCCTTGGCGACGCGCCCATTAGTCCTGACTATGGGAGGGAAGAAATCGGCTTCGTTAATTTGCTTTTTTTTGTTTTTTCTTTTTTTGTTTTTTCTTTGTTTTTCTTTTTTTTTTGCTGGATAACTGGGCATGATCGGAGGCGCAGGTAGGAATACCGCCTTCCGTCAGATTTGTGAGAAGACTAGTTGTTGGTTCATAGGAATATCATTTCTTTTTCATTTTCATATCCCTTCCAATTCAGATTTGATCTGAAACTAGTATTCTTCATTTGCATCGTAGAGACTGAGGTTCTCGTGAAGCCAGTCTACTGGTGAGCGGGAGAGACACTAGGAACTACGTAGCCCTAAGATATGCCATAGTTACTCGGCTTCTTGTTTAATTACCCCTTCTTCTCATCTCTTTGTAATTACTAGTCATTTACTATTACTTCACTTCATCTTTACTTGTTACCATCTAATGATGAAATGCCCAAAGGTCATTCTTAGGGAAAGTGAGACTGGAAGTGAGACTGGAAGTGATACTCATGTGTCCTCAAAACAACTCTAGATCAACATCACCAATATCGCATGGAATCGCCGTGCTTCCAATCCACTCGACAAACCAGCTCCGCTGAAAGCGACCTCCACCAACCTGGACTGCCTCCGAGCATCACGACCGAATTTGAGAACGGTGAATGGCGCCAACCCCCAAACGGCACAAAGCTCAGCAACAAGGGATGTCTACCTCACTACAAAATTTCATGAGCGCGGTCTCGACCGAGGAAAGAAAATACCCCGATCGATTTTGACCAGAACGGGCACACCTGCGCGCCGGAAGAACACCAGAGGATCCAGCACCACTAGCCTACGCCCACGGCCTGCCCCTGATTTACGTTGTCCGAGATGGCATCCCGGTTTTAGGACGTGTCCACGCCCATCTACTAGGGAACCTCACGCTGAAGAACGACTCTATCGTGAAGAAACGAGTTCAGGATAGTCGACTACACTGACCCTGGGCCTGTTGGAGATATGGCAACAAAGCATTGCATTGCATTGCATCAAGTACGTACTGAACTTGGCCAAGGATGAAACTAGCCTGGTCGAATTCGATTTCCAAGGGAAATTCGCGATCCTTGCCAACTTTTGACGGTGGAGTGGGTGATTCGAGACTGCACACTGTTGGTTTACATACCCGGTGGAGATGGAGGGATGTAGGACATGACTTATTTTCAATAGAATCTGTATTATTACGAATCAACTCCTTCAATTGCCTAAATATTGTATAGTTACCCTGTACATATCTGTCTGTCATCCATCCATCATCCATCGTGGATTTTGTGGCATAAAAGATATCAGTGAATAATCGGATTGAGATACCCCAGTCTATCTCTCATGACACATAGTTGGCTACATCACACTGTACACTATTTCCAGGACAGGACAAGACCAAATGACCACCTGGGTAGCATTGCAAGACACTTACACTAACCATGTTCGAAGTATCTCCCTAATATTAACAAACTCCAAGATTCTCGAACATCCTTCTGGCAATTTCAATCTGCTATACTGAGTTTAGATACATAGGAATACCTTGGACCCAGTTCATCAACCTCTCTACAAGAATACATTTGGTTACAAAAGGAAATCAAATGAAAAGAATGATTGATTCAGATACTATCTAATGCCAGGGCGCTGTCCCTGGCGAATGGTTCAAGGGGTTGGAGAGACAAGACAAACAAGCAGACCGAGGTCAAACTTGCACAGTGTAAGTGTCTGCCTCATCAGCGAGATTCGAAGTGCAATGAATCAAGCTGTTGAAAATGTAACCAGAGGGCTGTCTCTGGTGAAAAAGGCCCAAAAATTTGGAGTTTGATGGCGTCTGTGGCCACCCAAGGATTCAGAGAATCCATGCATGTAATCCCGCGGACGGGTACCCATACGTAGGATGTAAGTCTATAGCCCCGGTGGGTGACTGTCCTAGTCCTCCCCCTGTCTGCCATCGGAGTCCACCCCCTCTGGGACGAGGCCACGCCGGGTCTCAGATAGCCCATCCTTCACCTCCCCAAAGACGTGATACGCTTGCGCGCAGTCAGACGTCAAGAATGCCCTCAGATTTCTCTTCACGGGGCAACGCAACTCCTCTGGGTCGAGGCCACAGTGGGTCTCAGATAGCCCACCACTCACCTCCCCCAGGACGATACCACAGTGGGTCTCAGATAGCCCGGGTTTGGCTTCCCCGAAGACGTGATACGCTTGCGCGCAGACGTCAAGGATGCCCTCAGATTTCTCTTCACGGGGCAACCCCATTCCTCTGGGTCGAGGCCACAGTGGGTCTCAGAGCCCAGGCTTCCAGAGACGTGATACGCTTGCGCGCAGTCAGACGTCAAAGAATGCCCTCAGAGTCCTCTTCACGGGGCAAGCTCACATTTCCGGTGGAAGGCTGTGTCGAAAGCTGTTTCCAGCCGGAGGTCAGAGTATCGGGTGACGGGTGTACCTGTGAAAGGAGCAATGTCAGCCATGTGTTGTCTCATGAGTACACGGGGACTTATCAATGATCCTTTGGGTGACATAAGAAGGCTCATGGTCCTGCTGGGGCATTCAAGCATCAGCCTTGGAACGTGTGATCAGTGGCAGCCTTTAGAATAGGAATCCCACAGTGAGCTGTGCCTTCGGAGGGTTTTCTCGAGATCTGTCTCAAACCAAAGATCGAAAGACTGAGACGAGGGTACCTGATGAACCAGAAGTGTCAGCCAGTTGTTGTCTCGTTTGCAGAGAGGACGTACCGTAAATATCCCAGATGCACTGCAAATAAACTGCTGTCTCAAACAAGTCATGTGTTCGTGTAAGACGGCAACTCATGCAAGCATCAGGATAGTACAACATGATCAGGGAAAACATCGGGAAAGACTGACAGGAAAAGACTCACAAAGTGGGTGAGAGAAAACAACAAGATTGGTGCACTGTTATGTGGGTAGCAGAAAAAAAAATAACAAATGCAAAGGGGAACAAACAGAGTGTGCTTCACAAAATGGATGGAGGGGAGACGGTAGACCATGGAGGGCAGATCATGGAGGGGAGACAATGGAAAGGGATGGATGATGGGTAAGGGGGGAGGATGGAGGACAGAGGAGATATGATGGAGGATGATGGGGGATGATGGGGATGATGGGGATGGGGGATGGATGGATGGATGGATGGATGGATGGATGGATGGATGGATGGATGGATGGATGGATGGATGGATGGATGGATGGATGGATGGATGGATGGATGGATGGATGGATGGATGGATGGATGGATGGATGGATGGATGGATGGATGGATGGATGGATGGATGGATGGATGGATGGATGGATGGATGGATGGATGGATGGATGGATGGATGGATGGATGGATGGATGGATGGATGGATGGATGGATGGATGGATGGATGGATGGATGGATGGATGGATGGATGGATGGATGGATGGATGGATGGATGGATGGATGGATGGATGGATGGATGGATGGATGGATGGATGGATGGATGGATGGATGGATGGATGGATGGATGGATGGATGGATGGATGGATGGATGGATGGATGGATGGATGGATGGATGGATGGATGGATGGATGGATGGATGGATGGATGGATGGATGGATGGATGGATGGATGGATGGATGGATGGATGGATGGATGGATGGATAGAGGGGGAAGAGGGGAGTGTGAAGAGGGAAGATGAAAAGGAAGAGAAGAGAGGAAATGGGAGGACTTTATATGTGAGGTCCCTTCCTAATTAGGAAAAGTAGCATTATGGACTTCCGACTTCCTTCCGACTTCCAATATGGTAATACAGGATCAAGATGACATACGTGTCTGTGAGACTTAGTAGACAGCCCATAAAGAACTTCGGATCTGCATTAAGACCAGGCTACTAAATTGACTTGCGTATACTGTCTCTATCATGCAGGCTGTGTGTCTACATCTACTGGAGACTGGAGGAAGTTGGACGGAAAAAAACTGTCCACATATGAATTCGGATCCATATTTTAAGACCAGAAAAAAAAAATAACATGAAACGCATAACCATAACGACATCGAAACTCCTGGAATCTGCTAGCAGGGGAATATCCAAATCCAATATCAATCCGGTCACATCCCATCAACACACCAACACCAACAGCGACAACAAGTAGAGTCGAGGAATTCCTGGTTCTTTTGAGTTGGTTCCTTTTTGTATCAGTCCCATTTCCCTTCTGGTCCCTCCTGTGTCCGGTTTCAGTGATGACACGGGCTGGACGGGGGGAAAGAGGTATCTGGGTCTGATCCGAGAGTACAGGCAAGGCGGAGAGAGAAAAAAAAAGAAGAGAAGAAAACCACAGGATATATGGCCTGGGTGATAGAAGTAGAGAGATGGAAGAGTCCACTACCAGTGATACTGGTAATCAAAGACAAAAAGAAAAAACGGCCGGCATTTGTTGGAAGATTGTTCGAGATGAATCAAAGGAGAGAAGATGTGAAAAAAAAAGTCAAGGAAATCGTGGGAAATGAAAGGAAGAAAGTGCACTGGATCAGCCGTGGGGAATTGGACTTCATACTGAGAGGTATCAACGTTGCCCGTACAGACAAGGCAAAGCAAGGAATTAAGTAACCACATCCACAAGTAATAATAGTAATAATAGAAAGAAAGGAAGAGAAGCCAAGAAAACTCGTAGGTCACAGTGCACTAATCTCGAATACAGAAGAGCCCCCGGTCAGTCCAAGCAGTCCCTGGTATCAGTTGGTGGATGCTGGCTTCCTAGGACGAGCAAGGGGAGGGACAGGAGAGGATGCGATGAACAAGATACAACAACGCCAATCTCACAACAGCACATGCGCAGAACACACATATCCAGATAATTGGGAGACAAGAAAACAGAACAGATCGAGTATCCGCGAAAACGCACTAGAGCAATGATCAAATGTACAAACAAGGGTATATCGGAGGTGAAGCACCTGAAGGACCGTCAAGACTTTTACACGTTCACAGGCTATCACCGGCACCTGTCTCAACACCATCGGCCGAATAGGATATGCTGGGGTCAAACCCAAATCCAGTGGCGTCGGCGTCCGTGTTGAGGAATGTGTCAAAGTCGAAGTTCTCCAGAATGTCTGGATTTTCCAGTGCGCTGAAGTCAAGGTTGAATGCGGAAGCCTTGGATCAGAGTCAGTAAACGCACAATTGTGGCAGGCGAGGGGGTGGAAGAACATACATCAGGAATGCTGAGGTCAGTGAAGGATTGCTGTTGGTCAGGGGGCTGCTGCACCATGGTCTGAGGAGCAGGTGCCGAGGTAGGCTGTGCCGGTTGAGCTGGCCCGTTTGCTCCATTCGCTCCATTCTTAGCATTGAAAGAGTTAGGATGCTGGGGCGTGACGGGGGTCGATGGGGTCGGTGGCTCTGCGGCTTCCGTGGATGGAGTCGCGCCTGCGGCCGCACTGGCAGCAGCAGCAGCAGCTTGCTTCTTGTTGGGTCGCTTGAATTCGAGTTAGCGGATACAAAGATTACAGCATTATTTGAGAGTATACAAACCTTGCGGGTGTCCTTAGCTTCCTTCTTGCCCTTGGGTGGAGCCTTGGCAGTCTGTTGGGGCGTTGGTGGCGCGTTCCCAGCCGTCTGAGGTGACGCCGGCTGGCCACGACCAGCGTTAGGACCCGTGACGGGTGGCGCCGAGGGCGGAGGCATCGCGCTTCGTTCCTGCGGGGTTCCAGCCTGGGGCTGGTTCGCAGGCGAATGCTGCGGGGGCATCTGCGGTTGTCCTGGCTGCCATTGTCCACTAGGCATACGCTGGCCGGCATTGGCCGGAATCGGCTGACCCATTTGAGCTCCAGTGAAGGCAGGGTTAGAACTAGGAGGTCGCATATTCGGTCCAGGGAAGAACTGAGCCGCCATCTCTGGGGGTATCGGACCACCGTTGAGGTTCATGGATCCGGGTGATCCACGTTGGGACATGTCGCCGGCGCTTGGCGACCCGGGAAGTCCAGTCGGAGGCATCTTCGGTGTGCCTCGTTTCATTTGGTCGCTAGGATTGGGAGATGCGCCCGCCCTGCTGCCCGGGGAAGTGCCTGGCGGCAAACCTCCCTGTCCGGGCATCTGGGGCTGGCCGTCAGTGCGGGCCATGCTATCTTGCTCTTGACGAGCCATCATCAAACGCCGCTTATTCTGCTGTTCGAGCAGCATAAGCTGCATCTGATAATCTTGAAGAGCATGGTTACCATGCTGACTGCCAGGTGTCTGTAAACCACCGGGTCGGACCTGGGCGAGTTGACCGTTTGCACCGTAGTACTCAGGACCAGCGGCCATAGGATACATTCCTTGGCCATCCGGCATCGGCACCAGATCCGCCTGATTCGCCATAACACCGGGATTCATCATGCCACCATTCGGGATACCCTGGGAATTCGATGCTGAGCGAGAGTGATGAAGGGCCAAGTTTTGAGCATATACCTGCATAGATTTCTGTTGCGCAGCTTGTCCCTGGAACTGCTGGAATTGTGCCGGAGTCATTCCCCTCTGCATTCCATTCTGCATCATCATAGCCTGCGGGTTGGGCTGTCCGGGCATTCCTTGTACTTGTCCACGGCCATTCGGTGCCAGTTGCTGTCCGTTGACGGCGCCTTCGAGACGTGGGCGTTTCGACGGTGAAGGGGCGTTGTCGGCAGAGGCTGGTGACTGAGGTCGATGTCCCCCCATCTCCATGTCCGGATCCCGTTGCATTTGTTGCATCATTTGCAACTGCTGGGTTTTCTGGTACTGCGCCATCTGTTGTTGTTGTTGCGAGCTAGAAAGAATCTCATCAGCACGTCCACCCCCAACTTAACACTCCGCATGGGGAAGAAGATATTCAGATAGAGCATACAGTCCAGTGGTGTTGTTCTGCAGCACTGTTTTCTGCAGGTTAGGAGGCACCATGCCATTCTGTCTCCGGAGCTGGTTCATCTGGCCGGGCATCATGGGTTGTTGCCTCATGAATTGATTGTGCTGCTGTTCTCGCAGACGCATGAAGTTCTAGAATAGTAATAATCAGGATTAGTCCATCTTCCAAACCCTCGATGAAGACGATCGTTCACAGACCTGGTTGTGCTGTAGGTATTGCCTAATATCAGTGCTATTTCCCTTCTTGCGTTGAGCCCAGAAGAACTCCCAGAAAAGGCTGAACCAATCGAGGAGGAATGAGGAGGGGCTCTCGTTAGGAATATTTGGGCGAGGGAGATCATCTGGGATCTTGATCTTGTCACCATCCTTCCCATCGGTCATCATAGCATCAGGGTCCATGCCATTGACATCGCCATCACGCCGATTTCCGGGACTGGTCTTGGGATTGTTGTCGGTGTTGAGTTTGATGTTTTCGTCTTGCAAGAGAGCGCGGGCGCAGTCATGGTACCCACGCTTCAAAAAGTAATCATAGATATAGGTGTTGAGGTTGTTGATCATGATTTCGGGGTTGTTCATAGTGCCGTCGTTACGAGAAGCCGTGGATCCGTTGTTGATCATAGGAACTCCACCCACAGGGCCCCCAGCCCCGGGGTTCATCCCGACATTCATTTGGTTCATGGTGGCGAATGGTGGGACTGCAGCCACCCTTGCCTGTTGTATCGTGAGATTTTCAAATCGGATATAAGAAGCTTCCGACGCGCGACCTCCGTTTCAGGCTATCAAGCCTAACGCGGGGTGATAGAAGCGACGCGTGGGAATTGATGCGGAGGCAAAGCGGTCAGCGCTTTTGAAGGAATATCGAATGCTCGCAGGATGAGCAACGCGTGTGCGTAACGATGAAACGGGTATATTATCGCGAAATATAAGAGATCTCAGGATCACCGGTGGCGTTTTCGTCCGGAGAAACCACGCGACGGGGTAGAAACGAGAGGATGGAGGCTCGGAGGCGCAGACGAAGTATGTTCGATGTCTCTGACTGGAGAAATTGATGAGCGCTTGCCAGAGGATTAAACGCTTCAAATGACCAAGTGCAGGAGCAAGTGCGCAGTCTATATGGGGGTGGGCGATGACGGAGGTACAAGGAGGCGGAAAAAAGCGCACAAGTGAGGTGGTTGGTATGGGGGGCGGCGCCAGACACCCGATCGGGCAGAATCGCGGACAGGAGAGCACCAAGCCCGTGTACAAAGAAAAAGAAGACCCAAGGACAAGAAACGGGAAAAAAAAGAACAGATTAAGAATAGAAAAAGGGAGTCTAAGAGATGTGGATCTCACAGTGGGAAGAGGAGGACGGATTCAGTGAGAGAGAGCCGGGGGGGGGACGTACATTGACAGGCGCTGCGCTCTGCGGGAGAATCGCTTGTTCGGAGCGGATCAACCTAGTCGGAGGTCGGGGCTGGGGATGGCGCTGTCAAGCGTATTTCTGGGAATGCACCGATCTGATAACCATTGAATGTGCGGTCTGCGACAGAATAGAAACAGTTGTCAGTGAATTATCGAAAAAGAAATGCGAGATATATGTGGGAATATGGTGGTTTGAACAAATATAGAAAAGGAAAGGGAAACAGGAAGGAAAGTCAGAAGGGTGATATGATACCTGATGGGCCCTGCGATGGATCCCAGCGGGAGTCTAAAAAGTAAGGGTAAGCCACTATTTCACGACCACCACGAAGGTTGAATATACCGAAGATGGAGCAATCTAGGAGAATTGAACAAATTGAAAGAAGAATCAATTGCTGTGGAAAAGTCCTGTCCAGGTAAGAGGTTGAGAAAAGATGGAAAGGAGGGAAATTCGATCTGTAAAGAGTTGAGGGGCGGCGGAGATAGTGGTACAGAACCGGTATGGTGTTGCGTTTGTGACATACAATACATGACAAATACACCAACTTGAATGTTCCCTTGACCGCTATTTAGGTGTCTACAGGAAATTATATATATTAAGATATACTTGACCGAACTGCAGGTTTACACTATAATACATGTTTGGTTATGACCATACAGATCAAGCTCCTGAACGGAAGATTCGCCGAGGATCTACACGTATAAAAAAGGAAAAAAAGGGAGATCATGCGATTTCGATGGACTGATCGCAACTTCATCTTGCCCTTATTCCCAGTTTGTTTTTTCTTTCTTTTTTCTTTTCTTTGCAAAATCTGATGCCAAAATGAATTCTTATAATGTATCAACCTATGCCAGTGATAAATCGCGTGGTTTAGTGCAGGATACATCATAAACCCTAATTTGCGAAAAGACAGGTGTGCGGAGTGCAAATAGAGTGATTATCGGAAGCAATAATGACGAGTAAGGGCAAAAAAAAGACCCTATCCCCCTAAAATAAAATAAAAAGAACCAATGAGGAACCCCAGAACGCCCATTCTTCAAAGTAGTGTAAATGCACATCTCACAAGGTTATTACTCTTCCTCCGGTGGCATCTCATCCTCAATGTATCGTACGAGGGAGACCCGCATCTCCGTAGTATCATCTCCGCGCAGCACATCACTGACAAAGTGCGCCTCGATCTGCATTTGAACCTAAAAGCCGGGTCAGTGATCGGGCCCGGAACAAGGGAACCCACTCCTATTGACCGGGGTGCGAGTAACTTACCATCTCCAGGGACCCCCGGAGGACGCCACACAAAATATTGGAGAACCATAGCTCGTCCTGAGCCCGCCCATCATCGGGAAGCTCCACAAAGTCCGCCAGGGGGTTATCTTCAAAGATAAGGGAGAACTGGGTGTTATCACTCGTCCAGTTTGTGACTGTAGGTGTGACGTTCAGGAAGATCTTAAAGCCAACCTGATCGGATTGTCAGCCATCATAGCTTTATTATCTCCACTCTCCATGTCCTGGAGTGACTCCCACCTTCGCGATCATATCAGCGGTCTCCCGGAAGTTGGCGCATCGGCCGACACCTGACTTGGCCAGGAAGTCTTCAATGAGTCGCATTCCGATATTGTATCCCATCTTGTCCAACTGCTTGTTGACATCCTGGTAGTTGCTATCGTAGTCTTGGCATAATTGTGCGACAATTGTTCCGTAGGTTAATGTGACCAGCTCCGCGTTGACTTTATCGACTCTTGTTCTGCGCATGTGAAGAAAGCCGATTAGTTCGAGTTCGAGGACGGAGATACAACCAAGTCAATTGGTCATCGCTTCTGGGGTCCCAGTATTCGGGCACTGGGGCTTACTGACTTCCATATTCTGTTCGAAGGTCATGGATTAGTAGAAGGTCCACTGGATAAGGCATCCGACCTTGGGAGTTCGTTCCACTTACTCTTCTCCTATTCTTGAGGTTTTCGTGGACGACATCTTTAGGATTATGCTCTGGTAGCTCTGGTTGTTGGTGACAGAGAAAAACCAAGTAAAATCCGGACAAACACAGGTAAATGTGACTGTCAACTGTTGATCAGGGTGATTGTGGGGAGTCCGTGATTGTTGGAGTTGCTGATCGTACACAGTCGTCCTACGGCTCACGATACTGACCATGTCAAACTTTTATTCTATTGGTTGGTTTTATTTACCGCCCTTTTCTCCGCCTTTCAATCAATACGTATTGTACTCGGTGAGTGGGGTAAATGACCATGTTATTTTCTGCCAGACAAAAATAACCCCCAATACGATCAAGCTTCGATGGTCGCTTTCGTCCACCGGACACAGCCCGCTCACCGCCGAGCCCAGGTGGGATTATCGTTCTTCCCGCAGCTTCTCGCCCTGAACTTTTGCTCTCCACTACTTTCGCTCTAAGTCGCGATTGGTCACCAACCAATTCTTTTACCTCTTCAAATTCAACCCGAGGTGCTTGTTGTGATAATGTCTGGTGAAAAGCGCCCTGCTCCAGAGGGCTTTGGTACCTCGCACCAGCTCGTGGTCAAGCGGAACAAGGCCGCCGAAAACGCAGGAACTGAGCTTGTGAAGGGCTCCTCTCAAAATGGAGCTCTCATTCAATCTGTATGCGCCGGGTTTATCATTGAAGCTCAAGGGGCTTTCACGGAATATAACCAGCTAATTCGAGTCTACAGGTTCCTCGCACGAGTGGTTTGGATGCTCCTATCATGGAGCTGACAGGTGAGATACTGTCGCCAATTTGTCGCTATACACGCGCTAATAGAAGGAACCTACTAGGCCACTCTGGCGAAGTCTTCGCAGTTCGATTCGACCCTACCGCGCAACATATCGCATCTGGATCCATGGATCGTTCCATCTGTATGCCTCATCTTTATCCGGGAATGCGGCCGCCGAATTTGTGACTGATCGAGATTTCTTGAATAGTGCTGTGGAATACATACGGACAATGCGAAAACTACGGCCAATTGACAGGTCACCGGGGAGCTGTGTTGGATCTTCAGTGGTCACGCGATTCGCGGGCACTGTTCTCGGCATCCGCAGACATGACCCTCGGAAGCTGGGATGTCGAGACTGGGGAACGAGTACGTCGTCACGTGGGCCATGAGGAGATCATCAACTGTCTCGATATCAGCAAAAGAGGTCAGGAGCTTCTAGTCAGTGGTAGTGATGATGGGTCCATCGGTATCTGGGATCCTCGGCAGAAGGACGCTCTGGATTACCTCCAGACCGAACTCCCGATTACCGCAGTGGCATTGTCCGAAGCAGGTAATGAGATCTACAGTGGAGGTATTGACAATACAATCCACGCCTGGGACATTCGGAAGAAGGCCATAGTCTACTCGATGGCCGGACACACAGATACCATCACATCGCTACAAATCTCGCCAGACTCACAGACTTTGCTGTCGAACTCTCATGACTCTACTGTTCGCACATGGGACATTCGTCCCTTCGCCGCTGACACCCGTCAAGTGAAGACCTACGATGGCGCGCCTGTCGGATTGGAGAAGAACCTCATCCGTGCCAGCTGGGATCCCAAGGGCGAGAAGATTGCCGCAGGCAGTGGCGATAGCACTGTGGTTGTTTGGGAGGCCAAGACCGGCAAATTGCTGTATAAACTTCCCGGTCATAAGGGCACTGTCAATGACGTGCGCTTCTCCCCCAATGATGAACCGATCAGTGAGTATATCCCCTGTTTGCAAGCAAGCCCACAATTTCTAACATGGTCACAGTCGTTTCTTGTTCCTCCGATCGGAACCTAGTGCTTGGAGAGCTGGGCAAATAAGCATATATGATAGGTATTAATGTTTTAATGAAGATCAGCGGGCGTCAGATTCATTTTTTCAAATGCCATGTGCATCCGTTCCCGATCTGGACGCGGCTTGTGCTACCCCAAGTCAGAAAGCATCTTCCAGCTTCCAGAGGTGACTTGGCCGGCCCTGCATCCGGATCTATGAATTGTACAATAAGAACTAAATTTCAAAGCAATCCTGCTCTTGAACTCCAGTGATACTCTTACAAGCATGCTACTTGAAGCCCTCGCTGCTAACTTCATCGTGGCCGCTATTTCAATTATCGCTGGCTCTAGCGATGTAAAGGGCACGATGATGGCTATCCTACTCCCCTTGCTCCTCTTACGGGAATATTGTGGATGAGGCTGTGCCTTTGCCATCTTAGATGATTATACAACTTGTATATTTTGGATGCTTTCTCGGATATTCTTTTTGTGTCTTTTTTCTTAATATGTTCCCTTTATTGGTGCTGTATCTATAATGGCTTAGAATGTGCAAACCTCCTTTTATATGTATAACCTTTGACAAGAATAATGCCGCATTTGCGGCCTTGTCCTTGTGATGTCTTTTCGGCAGGTCCTTTTAGTTGGTCTTTCGAGATGTACTTTTCTATGTATAACCAGTGATTCGCTGGGCAAGTAGGGTTGAGAGACTGATACCTTTGTGCAATTCCGAGTGTACGGCTACCTCTTAATAGGTATAATCTTTTTCTTTCCTTCGACTTGAGTAAATAATTCAAGCTTGGTTTTTCCAGTTTCTGTTTCTGTAGTAAATGGTTATAATCAAGACATTTCATACATTATCATGATCATTGTTTATTCTATATCTGGTATCTGTATCCATAATATATAGTAGGGTAACACTTATAAAGTCTTTAGTACATAATATATTTACATCTATAAATTAGTATACACTGGATAATAAACTACATTTATAAATATTCAACCTATAAGTTGTACAAACAAAGTAACTATACAACATACAACAGAGTATAGTATGGAATGATGCAATAAGCGGGAAGAAAAAAGATTCCCCCAGAGGCTTATCTGGCCGAATCCCCTTCCCACTCCACTTGAACAGGGTGATCACCTTGAACAGTCTCTTTTCAGAGAGGCCTTAAATGAAAGGCCATCTGGCGTCCCATCCATGACCCCTACGGCGCTCAGATCTGCTCGAAGCGCACGCGACGGAGGTGATGTTTAACCTCCGCTCCGCCTGCATGGTGGTTTGGGCCATCCTGTTATGGCTCACCGTCGTTCATGGCATGCGAGATAGCCAAGTCAAAGAACTAAGGTATGCTATATGCTACAGTCAATCCTCTTCAAAAAGCCATACAAATTAACTAACACACCCCTGTCCTCCCGCAGACAAGAAACTGAGCGCATGTTCTTCCATGGCTTCGAGAACTACCTCCAATACGCGTTCCCCGAAGACGAATTACGCGCCCTAACATGCGGCCCTCTTGTTCGCGACGAGAAGAACCCGGAGAATAATGATGTGTTGGGAAATTATTCCCTGACCTTGATTGACAGCTTGTCGACACTAGCCATCCTGTCCTCGAGCCCGGACAGTGGCGAGCGAGCCTTGGCGCATTTCCAGGATGGTGTCGAGGGTTTTGTTAGGTTGTATGGTGATGGCTCCGACGGTCCTGCTGGTCAGGGTGAGCGGTCGAGGGGCTTTGATCTGGATAGCAAGGTACAATTGTTTGAAACTGTGATTCGAGGACTCGGTATGGTTACTTCTCCTTCATAGCTTATCGACTTATCGATATGTCGCATGTGCTCGACTTCCGGCTCTTTATGTTCTACTGCTAACTTATTTCAGGTGGATTGCTCAGTGCCCATCTCTTCGCCGTCGGCGAGCTACCCATCACCGGATACGAGCCATCAGAACGGGAAGCTGCCTTCGCCAGCGCATGGGACAAAAGTATGTTTATAAAAAGTGACCACGGCATTCGATGGAGCAATGGCTTTGTTTATGATGGCCAACTACTTCGACTTGCTGTGGATCTGGCCCACCGTTTGCTCCCCGCATTCTATACAGAGACGGGCCTTCCCTACCCTCGGGTCAACCTGCGTCACGGGATCCCATTCTACGAGAATGCGCCTTTAAATGTCAACACCCAAGATGCCGAGGGCAAGCGCAAATCCAAAAACTCGGCATCTGAGCCCGCTGAGACTTGTAGCGCTGGTGCAGGTAGTCTAGTCCTTGAACTGACCGTCTTGAGCCGACTCACTGGTGATGGGCGATATGAGGACTTGGGTAAGAGAGCATTTTGGGCGGTCTGGAACCGCCGGAGTGACATCGGACTGCTTGGATTTGGCATTGATGTCGAGTCGGGGAAATGGGTGGGACCATGGGCCGGAGTAAGCAGGATCTCTTTTGACAGGTAGAAGCATAAACTAATTGTCAGTAGATCGGCGCCGGTATTGACAGCTTCTACGAGTATGCCGTCAAAGCTCATGTTCTTCTGTCCGAGGGCGAGCGTCTGCCTTTCAACTCCGACAGCCCTTGGGCAGCATTGGACTCGTACTATGCTCCTCTGACGGACTACCAGCATACTGCCGAGGCCTTCCGACAGGTTTGGGAAGAATCGCACACCGCGATCAATCGCCACCTATTCCGAGGCGAAGGTTATCAACATCCCCACCTTATTGTAGGGGATGTGATCACCGGTGCCACGAGAGCGTTTTGGATTGATAGCCTGAGCGCTTTCTATCCGGGAGTCCTTGCCCTGGATGGAAAGCTAGATGAAGCTATCCAAATTCATCTGCTGACTACCGCCATTTGGACACGCTACTCGGGCATCCCTGAACGATGGAACGTGGCTACGGGTGACATCGACAACGGTATGCCGTGGTATGGAGGTCGGCCGGAGTTCATCGAGTCCAACTACTACATTTATCGCGCAACTCAAGATCCTTGGTATCTGCATGTTGGAGAGATGGTTCTCAGCGACCTCAAGCGGCGTTGCTGGACCAAGTGTGGTTGGGCTGGCATTCGGAATGTTCTGACTGGTGAGCTCATTGACCGGATGGAAAGTTTCTTCATTGGAGAAACAGCCAAATATCTCTACCTGCTGTTTGACCAGGAGCATCCCTTGAACAAGATCGATGCTCCCTGGGTTTTTAACACCGAAGGTCATCCTCTTATCATTCCGAGAAAATCGGCATCCACACCCCGCCCGCCGCAAACCCCATCTCAAGGCCAGGACATTACCGGGGGAGTATGTCAAATTATCCCCTCTCCATTCTTTGGCGTGTCCTCCACAGCATCCCGAACAGACATCTTCCATGCTGCCAACTTGGCGCGGCTGGATCTGATGCCTGATCGAGGAGTGGCTGCAGGTCCTATTTTGCAAGACTCGCCTGGACATCAAAGTGTCTTTGTGTCTGACCTTTCATCACCAACCAATTACACATTCTACCCGTGGACGCTGCCACCTCAACTTGTCCCATTCAACGCCACCAGCGCGCCTATGGCCGTTCGACCCACGCTCGACATCTCATTCCCATCACTCCCAGGCGGCGTAAACATGGGACCCGGAGCTTTAGAACGTGTCCTAGACGGGGTACTTGTAAAAACAATTGGAGGACTCCGATTGAGTATGGTTCAGGATGTACGGTTGGAACCCCCGACAGCCACAACTGGGGAGGAGGAAGACGGGTACCGGGTGCAGGTGATCAACAATGTGCCATTAGGCAAAGATGAGAAGGTATATCTCTCTCGCCAAATCACCTTTGATGTCGTCGATCCGTATGATCCGAACTTCACCCGTGTTCGCGACAATGCCATGCTTGACCTCGTCATTGACGTTCTCCCAGAGCCCTCTCGCCGACGTAATGATTCGGCTCATCCACGAGATGAAGAAACTCAACCAGAAAGTCCACACCCGCCAGAGCCCCGTCTCGCAGGCCACAGCCCCGCCTCTTCTGTCAACGATGCCGCAATTGTTGACTCCCCGGACTCAACTGTAAGAGCCATGCTATCGTCTCTGATGCACTCGGTATCGTCGTTACTTCACAACGAACCGACCGAACCTGCTCCACTCAGGTTGACTCTCCCCGCTGCTATCTCTTCAGGCATTGGAGCCAGCCCGCTTCCAGATATTGAAGATGCAGTTACAATGACCTTGCTCGGTAACCCATCGACAGACCGCCTGTCGTGGTCAAGTATATACTTCGCCGGCGAGCTCTGCAACGAGGGTATTCCCCGTGAGGTCGCCCATAACCACGAAGTCCTTGTTATCAAACGTGGCGGCTGTACATTCTCGGAAAAGCTTCGCAACATCCCCGCATACCGACCAACGCGATCCGCGCTGAAGTTAATTGTCGTCGTTTCATACGATGACGTACCACCACACGGGTTCCACGAGCGGAGGAAAGAGTCAACGAAGCAACCCGGGTCTCGCTCTGCGCTCGCCGCCGTCCGCGCCGAATCCACTCTCATCCGTCCACACCTCGACGAAGCTCAAATGACAGCCAGCGGCATTCCACGAAACTACCTCATCAGCATGGTCATGGTCGGCGGCGGAGAGGAAACATACGAGCTCCTGCGCCATGCAAACGGCATCGGAGTCAAGAGACGATATAGCATGCGCTCTCGTGGCGTCCCAATCACGAATTTACACATTGTTTGAATATTCACACAGATATACTATACCCATTTTGAAGACTCCTGGATCATTTGTGGCGCTTGTTTTTATGTTTCACAGATGTACATAGGTTTAGACTTGTATAGTCAAACCTCCAGCTCATAGAGAATCGAACTGGATTCATTTGATAACAATCTATACTCACCAACCTAGTTCTATATACAACCCACACCCTTCAACTCAAAGCCTCGACTTACCCTCCATCTCAACTTGAACCTTCCTCCACGACTCAACCGCCCGCTTAGCCGCAGTCTCAGGACTAACCTTCCCATCCTTCATCCTCCGATCAAAAACCTCCATAGAAACCCACCCCTCAAACCCAACCTCCACAATCCACGCCCTGGCAATCTCAACAACAGGCAAATACGCCCCAAGCTCAACCTCCAAGGGAAAAGGTCTCGCATGCTTAGACCAAGTAAACTCCTTGGCCTCACCCGGCAACGCCCACGGATGCGCCAACGAATAAGGCGTCTCAAACCGCTCCGCATCCGAAAGCTGCACATAGAAAATCTTCTCCCGCGGACAATCCCGCACAAACCTCCTCAGCGAATCCCGCAGCTTCGTCTCCGCATCCATCTGCAGTCCCGTCGCAGAAGCATTGTCACCCCACAACCGCGTCCCTTCGTGGAAGGTATCCAGACACAGTCCGAAATTCGCACGGTCAACCCGCTGCACGGTTGACAGCGCGCTTTCCCAGGTTGAGCAGTTTGTTCCCCATGACAGGGGCTCGTAGGCGATTGATACTACTGGCTTTATGGAGCTGGCTAGATCGGATAGTTGCTGGAGGTCGGAGATGATTATTTTTTCATCGCGGCTGCAGTCTGCTGTGAAGATTGATGGGACTTGCAGGTAAGGTGCGTGTAGTAGACGGGCGATCTCGAGCCAGTGCGCGGCGAGAGTGAGTCTTTCTTTTAGAGGGGTTGTTGAACCTTCGAAGTTTTCGAAGGGGGCTAGGGAGAGGACTTGGATGTTTGTTTCCTGGCAGAGAGTGTAGATTTTTTGGGCTCCCGTGTGGATGGAGATGTTTTGGTTTTGGCTGTAGATGAGGAGGTCATTGTAGACGATTTCGATTCCCGCGCTGCCGACTTGGGCTGCGGCGCGGATTTTGTGGTCGAGGAGGTGGCCTGGATATTGGCTCAGGGAGAGACTGGCGATTGCGAATTTGTTGGGTGCCATTTTGAATTTCTTGTATTTTTCTTTTAGAATTGAAAATATTGTATCCTTTTGACTGGTAGGAGACTTGATATATCAAATTCTGGCGGAACTCGGTTTCCGGTATGTGGATGCACGAATCGTCAACCCCCGCAATTGGCCATCGAGTGATTTCAGTCGGATAGTCATTTGTGGGGATATCGAGTGGATATTGAGTGGATATCTATCGGTCATTAATGACCGAAAGGTGTAAAGTGATCATCGTCTTGCAAGGGTTGGAACTATAACTCCGTACTTCAGCCTCAGATAAAAATATACGATATAACGATATAATGTCTTTTGTTAAGCAGATAGCAAACACATCCATGGTTAAACACAGATTGATCAACAGCAAGTTCCTATAGACGAACCAGTCTCACAGCATAGAGATCAAGTGTGTCCACACTAGTATATCACAATTCCACCCACGGCCATTCGCGGTCATTCCGATTGTTCTTCCATCCTCGCTTATTCCAATTTCTATAACCCAAATTCTTCGCAGTAAGGATCTTTATAAGATGAGGCTCTGTCTCCAGTGGCATTACAATTCCCCCCCCCACAGAGTAATCCAATCCCGTTTCTATAAAGAATTGCCTAAGCCACTTCTTGGTCTCCTTGTGTGGACAGATACCACTCAACGCGCCAGGCAATCCCTTCGGGAATTCAAAATCGTAGGCATTGCCCACATACAAAGAATTAGATTTGGGATCCCCCTTGACGGATTTAGTCATAAGGACCGTTTTGATTGCGACTTGTGCGTCGAGGTAACTAATGACTTCACAGTCATGCAAGAATACCCCTAAGGATGGATCGTGCTCGAAATCTTCGGGTAAGATACCCTGTGCCGTAGAGGGTGTCGCATTCACCACAAGTTGTCACTCTTTGAATGTCATTCTGAGACAGGGGCAGATGTCGACTAACCCCGCAAAGGGCATGCAGTCACGGCTATGGAGTGGACCACACTTGTAGCAATCATGGCTCTCTTTCTTGGATTGTCTGGAGGACTTAAATGCTGAGCGCGGGTGTAGGTTCATACACTCCACGCAGCATTTCCAGCGTTTGTTTTCTAGTTGCCGTAGAAGCTGGATTTGAGGCCGTGCTTCGAGCTCGGCGTTGTGGCGCATTGGTAGACGCTCTTCTCTCGGGATGAGATGTTTCGCATGGTCTAGGTCTTTTACCCCGAGAAACGAGACAAAGTGGATGTAGAGATATTTGCAGGTTAGTGCAAAGTAGATTTGGTCTAACGTGGGGAGTTGCTCGTATACAAGGTCTAATATCTCTGCTGGGATCTCTCCGTTCTGAAGCTTTGAGGTCTTGGGTTGGTGAGAGATGGGCTTCTTTTCTTTTCTGCGTAGGGCCAAACGAAGTCTTGATTTGAGAGTCATGTTGGCTGTGGTTGGTGTTATCGAACAGGGAAGTTCTATGCCCAGGTGATGGCACTAGGTACATTTTATAGAGGTACATCGATGGACTTCCCGATTTGGATGCGGCTAGTGCTACCACATCACAGAGCATCTGCCGCCGTCCAGATGTCATCAGAAAAATAACTAAGTCTGAAACGGATCTGTGTTTAAATCTTCCTTTTGGCTGTATCGATTCACTTAAGAGTAGCCACACATTCTTATTTTCTTATACTGTGAGAGTTGGTATAATGGGTATGGTACTAAACCCCATCCTTTAAGTCATATATTTCGGTGTTTTTGTAGCTAGCAACCACAATCAAAGATCTTTATAACTTCATCGTGTTCATCTATCGACCCCATCAACCTAAGGGACCGTCTTACCCCCAACAAGTATTCGTTCATGATCATTGCGGTTGGACTCCCAGTGTTCATCAACCCACCCCCGACGCCCCAAATACCTATGAACTCGAAGCTGGAAAAGATAGAGTTCTGTGTCTTGTACATCAAAAGTTGAAGTTTTACCATTGTCCCACCCTACAAATTCCACTCCAGCATCTCGAAAGAATCGCTTGAGCCAGTTCCTAGGGTCCTCGTGTAGACAGGTAGGACATTCCATCTTCTTCTGGTGTATTCCCTTGGGGAAATGGAACGTATAGGCATTGATTACCCGTAAAGTGGGTGCTTCTTGGTTTGTCTGAAGCATAGTCTGAATTACAACTTTAGCGCGGTAACTGGTGACTTCGCATCGATGCCACAATTGGCGACAACCGTTTACCCTCGTCAGAGAAAAGCCATCGTATCGTGGATTGTCAGTGGACTTGAGATCTTCCGCAATGCCGAGTCGGTCTTTAAAGGTGATGCGGGTGCAGGGGCAAATATCAACAAGGCCGGCCCAAGGCATACAGTCCTTTCCGTAGGGAAATCGGGGATCGGAGCAGTCGTTGGGCATCTCCCATGCTGAATGTGGATGAAGGTTCAAGCACTCGATGCAACATTTCCAACGGGGGTTTTCTAACCGACGGAGTAGCTGCATTCGGTCTTGTTTCTCAAGGTCGAGGTTGCGGTAACGGAATGTACGGCATGGCCTTGGAACCAGGTGCTTAGGAAGACTCTGGTCTAGAGGTTTGGTTTTGAGAGATGCGATAAAATGGGCATAGAGACATTTGCAAGTCAGTGCAAAGTAGACCCGATCCACTGCTGGTAGACAGTCGAAGATAATGAACAATATCTCGGATGGAAATACCCAAATGGACAATTCAGTTCCCTGAAGGTTCAAGGCCGATAAATGGTCCTGCAGGGTGAGCATATTGTGTTGTAGTGGAGTACTATAGTGTGGGAGAATCAAGAAGAAGAGGTTATTAGTTTGTCAAACTATTAAATCAGGGTTTAAATACCATCCGAAGACTGTTCAGTCTGTCAAACATACATGCCTGCATGTTCAACATATTGGGGACCTCTTTTGGCATAGTACCTTTTTTACAAGGCATAGTAGACCAACATCCCATGGTAGACAACTCAGATATCCATGGATGCTTGTCTCTATATCCATGGATGTAGTTGGATGTAGTATCTATGGATGTATTTTACCTTCAAAACATCCAAATGAGGAAGTACCTAGTAACTAACACTTACCTAGGTAATACTAAAAAAGTTAAGATTCTAAATTGAAAAATACGATTACCACCGGTTCCAACTCAACATGTAATGGTAATTTCAAAGTAATAAGTAGCTCAAGCCCAGCCTCGGAGTATATCTACATCTATATCTCCAAGACTTTCCCTAGCTTCCCTTGAACGAGGCAATATGGGGTTTCTACTACCATCAGAGTTAATGTCCATGGTGTTGGAGTATATCATTGACAGCCAAGGGAACCCTCATTTGAGCCCATATGCCACTATCAACCGCTATTGGCAGGCAATCGTCGAGAAGCGAACCTTTTCAGTCATCAACATCAACACCGCGAAGCGATTAGCGGAATTCAGACAATTAGCATGGAACTACAGAACATCCTTTGTTCGGAAAATCAATTTACTTGTGCAACTAGAGTCATATTATGGAGCGGCGCGCACACGTTACGAGACTGAAGAGGAGATACAGCGAAATAACAAGATTTTCACCGGAGCCATCCGCTCCCTATTCAATAATCTAGCCACATGGCCAGAAAACGAAGTAGGTATTTTTCTTTCTATTCAAGCGCAGCCCCCCGGTGACACTGGAGCTACGACCGACGAGGCATGCGAGGAGCGGCACCAAGCCTACCTAAACGACGATCTTCTTAACAAGAGATTTGAAAGATCATACCTTCACTTCGATGAAAGTATCGGTGTTAAATGTGCCGTTGTTCCTATAATAACCACCCTTACTATCGGCTTGTGTATAAGGAAGATTGAACCGGCCTCCAGTTCTCTTATCGCGTCGAAGTTGCCTCGATTATACAACCTGCATCTTTACTTGTCTGATACTTGCAAATGGGATCCAGAGCTTAGAAAACGTCACCGGAATAGTATGCCATACAGCAAAAGCTTAGAGCAATGTTCGACGATGATATACTAATCAAAAATCTAGGCTTTGCGAAGTCTCTTCATTTATGGCCTTCTAGTGTACGTGAACTTACAATTGACTTCTGTCATATACCTCATTCCGATGAAAACTATCCTCCGACTATTTTAACGGCAGAAGGAAACACAGACCCGCTCAGCTTAAGCTTACGGGATTTCTCCCAACAACTAATAGGAATGGCCTGTACGCAATGTGTGGTAGGAAAGGATTTGTTCTGGCCGTTAAAGGATGATAATATCCAACTTCCTTTTTGGCCACGTTTAAAATATCTGCACTTAGCATATGTGCCTGTGACACCTTCGGGAAAGTGGCTTTTCGAAAAGGAAGAGCCTGCCGGAGATGAAGACGACGATTATAACTCGGATGATCCAAGCTCCATATATGATGATATGGAGGAGATCGATAAATATTGGATTTTTCCCGAAGACCGCAAATTCAAGTCGATCCGAACTAAGTTCAATCACGAATTGTTCAATGAATTCTATATATCAGCTGGCAAGGCTGCTCTGCGGATGCCCAAGCTAAGATATATGAAGCTGGTCACATCCAACTGCGAAAAACACGAGTTTGAGTATCTAGTGGAGGGTGGAGTGGCCAAAGCGACCTGGTCCAATTCGTGTAAGCGTACCTCGTTTCAACCTTGGGAACAAGAGATGAGGAGAGCGAAGGCTATTTCTGCATTTCAGCCAAACGATCAGGTCTTGCAACTGTGGAATCAAGTTGCCTCGGAACACACTGGCGGTAGACTTGAAGTTGAGATTGCCCCCTTGTAATGTAAGTTATTTGTTTTATCTGTGTTCTGACGCCTAATCTTGATTTCCCGATTCTGATTCATGGCAGTGACATTGAGAATTTTCGATTTTCAACCTTTTAACCACAGGTGATGGTCAAGTTTAGATAGGTACTTCACTGATTTGGGATATTACTCTCAATCCTTCATATATCCAACTTGGTCTGTATTAAATATTGCTCGATAACCAACCCTAAATCCTTGAAATTGAGTTTCCACTTAAATACAACCAAGATGATACAGTCATGCAGTAATGAACTAGGCAAGTGTAAGACCAATCTCCTAGTGCGAGTTTATATACTCCACATGGCTCTTGTCAATTGACGTGAGAATATTTGACCAGACTATTATTTTCAGACCCTCGGGATTGGCGGGTTTGGAATGTCCGAGCATGCCCAGGTGGAAAGGGGACTGCGATAGGGGCCATTTTTGCTCTACAACATGAAAGCTCTAGTCCATAGCCTTGTTTATGGCCAACCACGCCCTGTTATTCTCCAACTGAATATTCTTGATTGGTTCGGGGAGTCGAAACTAATATACGCATCTAAGCGGGGAAGTCCACACGCACTACGGAGTGATTGGCGTAGGCTACCACCAATCCTTGCTATGTTCAATAAGAATCGGAGCAGGAGCTCGTTCCGAGTGGCGTGGTCATATCCAGGCACGGCCCGTCTCAATCTCACCCGGGCCTTAAAAGTTGCTATCAGCTATGTAGTTTCGTTTCTGGCCCATTCGCAAGCACCAAATCATGTGGACACCACTCTTATAGATTGATTCCCTAAAATCCATTTCCCTGGAAAATATGGAAACCATACCAGATCACCCATTTTACCCCCCTAGCCTCAATGCTGTTGGTTATGCCGCCAATACGATGAGCATCCCTGCACTTCTTGGCATTTTCGCTATTGCAACCGTTGGTATTATCGGATTCAGTTCGTCTGTTCTAAAGACGATAAAACCGAGTATATCGCGAGCAGATAAGATTCTAGTGGGATGGTTCATCTTTAGTAAGTTCAATATTATATCCACAGCCCATAAAGCCCGATTAACACTCCTTAGGTGGATGCATACACTTCATCCTAGAAGGGTACTTTGTGTACAACCACAAGACAATGCCACGTAGGCTAGATCTTCTTGGTCAAATGTGGAAGGAGTATTCCAAGGCTGATTCTCGATACATGACTATGGAGCCATTCGTCCTTTGTATGGAGTCGATTACAGCCGTAAGTGTGCTATATCTTCGACTATAAATAATGATACTAAAATCTTACACAGTTTGCATGGGGACCTCTGTGCTATTTTATCGCCTGGATGATTGTTACGGAGTCTCCGCACCGTCATCCAACACAGATCATTGTCTCTATGGGCCAATTCTATGGCGACGTCTTGTATTATGGGACAAGCATTTTGGAGGAATCCTACCATGGAGTGTCTTATTCGCGTCCGGAGACTTTCTACTATTGGGGATACTTCATCTTCCTCAACTCCTTTTGGATTCTTATTCCAGACTGTAAGTAATCCTATCGCCTATTATTGAGTCCCAATGCTAAATTGTTACTATAGTCTGCATGTACCAAAGCTACTCGGCAATGGTGGGGGTGACCCGACAATCCATCGTTCACTGCAAAAAGAACCTATAAGCGGGGGTTTATGTCTTTGGACGCTAAACAATGGAGAAATAATCTATTTTTTTATAAACGGTCACCGACGGGATTGACATGGGTGCATGCAGAGTCTACACTATAAGCTTACCCATTTTGAACTAGTACACACCAGGATACACTCGCACTTTTATATTAAATCGGCTATAATGCCCTTTCTCCAGGAATATGTTCAAATTATTTCTCTTTCTGCGCTCATGGCTTCAAATATTCTGAACGCGGTCTCCTCCAGTACAGAGAACATCTCTGAGAGTCACGGCATGCTTCGGATACTCCACGAGGTATCCATGCATGTCTCAAATTGGACCGGATTTAGCTTCAGTTTGCTAATAATTTATTTCCTAGGAAAGTCCGTTGTTTGTCAATCCAGCTCTTGCCATATTTTCTCTGTCTTTCCAAGTCGCAGTCCTTGCCTTGTTCACGCTTCTTGTTTCAACGTATACGCTATCCTTATTTCACTTCATCTGGACTCGAAACAGCTCGAGGCCCGGAAAGCCAGCACCAACCCTTCCATACTATCTCCCAGGACTATACCATGCCTTTGGCCTAGGATGGAGCGTGGCCAGCTTTCTGGCTAACACGGTGTTAGTCACTTAGTTCTACACAGTCGTGATGTTACCTAACAAGTACTGTACTTTAGTAAACTAGTAAACGCTGGGGCTATCTTTCACCCATTGGAGTCCGCGCTGGACCCTTCGAATTCACAATGATTGTCAACCCAAGTCATATTAGATCCATACTACGGTCTTCTAGAACCTTGACAAACAGACCTATGATGGCTTTTGTCATGGAGAAATGGTTCTGCACGCCCAAAGAATATTTGCACTTCTATGCTGTTCATGATCCCAGCGCCTCAATGCCGGGAGAAAAGCCGGAGCATATGCATGATTTCCAAGTGAAGACCAGTATCAAGTACTTGTCGGGAAAGCACATCCTAGCAATCTCAGAGAGATACCTTTCAGTTCTCAAGAGCAGGCTAGTGGAGCTCGAGATTCCAACTGATAGTTGGATAGAGATCTCTGATTTTTACACATGGCTTCAGAGTCAGATTACTCCTTCGGTTATTGAAGCTATGATGGGTTCGCAACTGCTGGAAATGTATCCCGGCATTGTGGAGGACTTTTGGGAATTCGAGCATCAGGTTGCCAACTATTCCCGTAGCTTGCCTCGCTGGATGATTCCATCGGCATATAAAGCTCGAGATCGTTTGCTGGCGAATATCAAAGCATGGAATCGGCTTGCAAATCGCGAATCGGATTATAGGCAACATGGGGAAGACGGACCCGAGTGGGATAAATTCTTCGGATCCAAATACATCAAAGCACGTGAAGATTATATGAGGAAGTATGGCATGAACGACGACTCAATCGTATCTGAGAACCTTGCCCTTATTTTTGGGTAAGTAATTCCTCCCTTTAAAAAAAGGAAACGTTCTCAACTGAATGACCTCCCAGATCTAATGCAAATGCCGTTCCCGCTGTTTTCTGGTATATTTTTGAATCTTTCAAGGACTTGGAATTACAAGCAAATCTGAAGACCGAGCTCCAAGATTGTCTGAAGCCCGAAACTGGCGATTTGGATATTCCCAAGTTTTCGACTAAACCTTTGCTGCAATCCACTTACGCAGAAGTATTGCGCCTCCGCGTCACAACCGCCACGATACGCACAAATGAGGATGCCAACTTCAAGCTAGATTCGGATTATACTATTGGCAAAAACTTCATAATGACAATATTCTCTTCGGTTACGGCTTATAACAGACAAGCCTGGGAAGCCACACGACCTGAGAACGTTACCAGATCTCTGGATGAATTCTGGCCAGAGCGCTTTCTTGTTCGAAAGGACAAAGATGCAAAATTCAGTCTTGAAGGCTTGGCTGACTGTTGGATGCCTTACGGTGGAGGTCACCGTATGTGCCCAGGTCGCCATTTTGCCAAGAGTGAAATCATTGGCACACTGGGACTGCTCTTGGAATTGTTTGAATGTGAGCTGGTCGATGTTCAGCAAGCTGGACAGGTCAGGCCAGACACAAGATGGGTGCCCTACGGAACGTTACCACCTACGAAGAAGGTGGCCGTGAGACTTCGAAGACGCACAGAATGAGGTTATTTGATAATAGGAAGAATTAGACCGGCTTGGGCTTTCCTAATTCTGCCAACAATATCTATACAGGCTAGTATTTCCGTTTCTATAAATTTCCAGTGGTTTAGTACTTCATATAATTCTTCGGGCCAATACAGGTAAATTATAACGCAGAGATTCAATCAAAGGTTATATATAGAAAAGTGCTTTTCTTACTGTCTTCGTATACACCTAATTAAAAAGAAGTATAGTGGTAGAAATAGGTTAGACCTCATATGTAGAAAGTGATATGAAAATAACGCAATCGGAGCTAAGCTTATACACACTTTGACTCTCTTGACTCATATTCCTACCTCTTCTCAACTTCTCCCTTCCACATCCAAATACACATAACAATAACAATAACCACCCCAACCCAACCCAATTTCATCAGAAACAATGTCCTCCGATCCAATCACCCTGCAACCAGCAGAAAAACACACCCAAGCCCCAATCCCCCCGCCACCCCTAAACCCACTTGAATATCCAAAATATCTCTACTTCGCCTACGGCTCCAATCTCTCGCCATCCCAGATGAAAACCCGCTGTCGCATAAACCCAACCCACTCCTCTACCCCACTAGCAATCGCAGCCCTCCCACACTGGCGCTGGTTAATCTGCGAAGCGGGCTACGCAAATGTCCTCCCACCACCTGGTCTGCGCGTCGCGAATCAAGACTCCGAGACTGCGCATAAGATCCCAATTTCCGGGTCCGAGGATACCGTCTACGGTGTTCTTTACCAGATGGATGTTGGCGATGAGAGGATTCTAGATGGTTATGAGGGTGTTGATACATTTGCTATTGATGCGGGGCCTGAGGATGGTGTGCCTGTTTCTATTAGGCCCAAAGTGCAGGGAGAGGGGTCTTATAACAAGTGGTTTGTCGAGGCGGATGTTGTGAAATGGTTGGATGGGGCGGAGAAGTTTAGGGCGGGGCTGGATGAGGGGAAGGTGTCTGTTTTGGTTTATGTCGATGAGAACTGTGTGAAGCTTTCGGGGCCCAAGTTTGAGTATATTGCGAGGATGAATCGGGCTATTCGGGAATCGGTGGATTTAGGGGTTCCCGTGGAATGGGTGGAAGAGGTTATGAGGAAGTTCATCCCGAAGGAGTGAAATACTATAGATTGATAAGATACATTCAAAAGTATATCAATATCTTTGGGTCATGTCAGGCACAACAGAGACCTACTCTATTAAAATAAGAAGATATGAGTAGCCAGTTTATACACATATCAAGTTGCATTGATAAAAGCTATTTGTCTATATTGGGGATATTATCCGGGCAGCTCTACGCCAGCTGTGGCGGGTGCCGTCGACCAGCGAAACAAGGCTCCAGACTCGACGTTCGAGTGAATTGTTTGATTGGGCCCGGGAGGAGCGGATGGCAGACGCTCACCGCAAGATCGGGTGTGGTCGGGCTTTTGGAAAAGGATGGGGTCATTATAATCGGCAGTTGAGATCGTCGCAGAAAGAAAATGATTTTTTTTTGGAAGCGGTGTGTATAAATTAAGCCTGGCCAGAGAGGAGAGTGTAAACCGGCGCGGGGAGCTTGTCGCGTCCGTGGAGGAACTCAAGTTCGAGGAGGAAGATGAAACCGAGGAGCTCGCCGCCCATCTTCTGGATCAGCTCACCACCGGCCTTGGCAGAGCCACCTAAAAATAGGTTATTAGTATATGAAGGGTATAATATCCACCGGAGATTCTCATCACATACCAGTAGCAATAATGTCATCAATGACGAGGACCTTCTGGCCGGGCTTGATGGAATCGGCCTGCATCTGGAAGAAATCCTGACCGTACTCCTTCTCGTAGCCCTGGGTCTCACAAGGACCGGGGAGCTTGCCCTGCTTGCGCACGGGAACGAAACTAGCACCCAGACGAAGCGCCAGGCTGGGACCCATCAGGAAGCCACGGGCCTCGAGGCCGACAATGACATCGGGCTTCTGGCCACCGTAGTTGGCGATGATGTGAAGTTCCAGGGAGCGGATCAGGGCCTCATGCAGAGAAGGATCGGCGAAGATAGGAAGGATATCCTCGAACAAGATTCCGGGAGAGGGGAAATCCGGGAACTGGCGCAGGGCGGCGCGAAGTCTTACCTTAAGACTGGCGAGTTCGGCGGCGCTGGTGGCATCGGAGGCGGGGAGTCCGACTTTGGAGGCATCTGGGAGAGTGGAGGACATGATGATAGAAAGGAAGAGAAGAAAGAGGGGGGGGGAAGAGGCTTTGAAGTAAAAGGGTTTTAAAAAATAAAAACCAAAAAATATTTGGAGGGGGAAAAAAAAGGAAATGGGTGAAAATTACAGATAAGGATAATCGGGTTGCCCCTCAGGTCTAGATCGTTACTTGTTTTTTTGAGCTTTTGAGTATTTTATATCCTATATTTGAATTACTATATATACTATATACACTTTATATACTGTATGTTTTGATATATAGAGTAATATATTATATACTACTATATCTAGTGATATCTAGTGATATCTAGTGATATATTGGATCTTCCATATCAAATATACCAATCTATACACAGTAATGTATACAAATCAGCGGTCAGATCCCGCCACGGTAAAATACTTTGATACTGCGGTCACGCAATTGCATCTTCTTTCTAGAAGGTAGAACTACCACTAACACTACTAGTAGTAAACTAGTAAACTAGTAAAGTAAGTATACACCCTTACTATACTCGTACAGACCACGGAGTACAGCGTAGCTCTTAGATATGCCCAACCGGGGTCGGATCTGCGAGGACCCTAATTAGCCCCCGTAAACTTAGTGCTCAGTCCCCTCATCGTCAGGGGACTGCTGTCGCAAACTGATACCACTCCTTCGTCATCCCTTTGTGTTCCAGTTCTCCCATAGCCTAGACCGTTGAACTACGACCTGGGGTTGACGGTTACTTTAAAGAGCAGGCTGAAACCCAAACTAGAACTGAAACCACCAAACTATCTCAAGAGGTCATCATAAATGACTCACCCTGGATGTTGTCCAGACCGGAGATTTAGAACGGCATTGGATCAGACCATCTGAACGGATATGCGCCGGATGGCCTTGACACATCATACAGCCATTACACCTAGCCCCGGGCCAATGAAACATCTTAGGCCACGACGTGATCTGAAACTCATCACAGTGGCTTTACTGGAAACAGACATGCGTGCTGCATGCCGGGATGTCTGTTGTGCAGATGGTGGGGGGAATTTGTCCGTTCACTGTGTAATATGTAATCGTATAATGATCCGCCCCTCATTTTGGTTGGGGGTGGGAACAAAAGTACGATATAAAACAAAACACTGAATATGATAACCAAGATAAACAGGAGAAGGGAATAATCAATTGTGGATCATATAGTTCATAAATCAAGTAAAAGAACAAAAAAAAAGAAATCTCAGGTTTGGTTTTTAGGAATAGCCGAACGCGGGGGTCGAACCCGCAGCCTTAAGATTAAGAGTCTTACGCTCTACCGATTGAGCTAGCCCGGCCGGGCTGTTGAAAGAGACTTTGAAATAGTGCTACATAAGCCAAAAATAGTGGGAGTTGGAAATTATAATAGATTCAACACTTCCAAGGTTGGAATTGTAGTTGGATTAATTAAGCTAGAATTATTGTGCAATATAATGTCAACTCCTACGTTTGCTTCTGTTGTCATGTACCTGCCCTTGCTATCAGTAGTCTTTTCCATAACATATATACTTTACTTTGGACAGCTCATTGCAAATATATATATACCAAACTTCCGCTGGACAAGGGTCGATTTCATGAACAGGGAATCATATAAACTCGTAGCTCTGTATCGTGTATACCCATAAGTTAGAGCACCAAATACCAAAAGCCACCAAAACAATCATATGTTTTTGAAGTAATCTCACTTGGATACCCTCCAGGTGGGCAGTTTGACTGTACTGACTCATTGTCCCACACTTACACTCCCAAGACACTATACACTCTCGTCGTCCACCAATAAGTTTCCACCTCTATGTACCTGCATGTACCTGCATAGAGATACTCTATTCAATGTAAAAAAGGTCGATCTTTGTACCCCCTTGTATATCGAAGTATACTCGGCCTCGGCCCCAAGCCTAAAACGGGATAGCCCCCTCACATGATCAGCACAGACCACCTCGCTTCAAGTTTTTCCGGTGTCGACCCAATCGCTATAAATCCGCCTGTTTTCCTTTTTTCCATCTCTCATGCTTTTGAAGTTTGAGAGCCTCAACAGGCCACTTCCATCTCAGATGAATTATTTCTGATACCCTGTAATACATTCAATCAATGTCGCCTGCCGTGATTGCCGAGATGCAGCCGGATCTGCACCATGACCAGCTCGAGGCCGTGGGCAAAGCGTTCGATGCACTCCTACTAACCGTGTACCGGCTGACTCACAGACAAAATGAGCTGTTTCAGCACATGGATAATGTCTTCAAACAGGTAAATACACACCCCCTTCTCCCTTTCCTCTGCTTCCGCATACTGGTCTCGCATGACGAAGAAAAGCTCTAGATCAGGAGTCACTTTTGTGGCGATGACGGATTAACATGTATTATCTGATTGAGACCATGACTGCTTTGCTGTTATGATATTTGACAAGATGAACATTGCTAACTTTGTATCTTGCAGTACACAGATGTGATAGAAATTCTGCCTCCTCAAGATAGACACCGTGCATTTGACGTTCAAAACAAGCTGCTCGCACATCAAGAAGAATACCGTCAGGGCCTCGTACACAGCAAGCCTCGAGTTGAGGAACAACCGTTGAATTCCATGGATGTAATCAAGACCCTCGTTGCACATCAAAATGTAGACGAAAATACTTTCTTGGCCATCAAGAATGGAGTCAAAGGATACAAATCTCTGCTCCGTGCTCAAGATAGCCTGTCCCAAGTATCCTCCAACTCGTGCATCCTCGCGCAAGCACCGGCTCCAGCAATCGCGCTGGAGAAGGACTTCACAACGAATGGCACCCAGGGAAATCTACATTGTCCCTTCTCCAAACCGAATAAGATGCAGAGTGCAAATGCTAGTGAGGCCCCCAGTGGGAAAAATTCTGCGCCAAAGGTCCAGATCGAAGCCACCTGCGGCCACGAGCATCTGGACCCAATCAAGGCTGAACTCGAAGACCGACGCTCTAGCCACACCCCATCGGCCCCATCATCAAAAGGAGGATGCCCCGTCTCCCGATGCCCGATCCGATTCCTCGATCAACACTCCCCAGAAGAAATCGCCGAATACGTTGAACGACACAAACATGAGATCCCCCGCAGCCACGCAATTTGCGTCAAGCGTTATCAGCGAAACCCACAAGACATGAGACAACTGGATGCCAAATATGGCGGTCTGACCAGCATGATCGCTGGTTTAGGTGTCAAGCACCAAGCCTTCTTGCCGGACCGTCATACCAATGGCGAAGGCCACTCCTCGCATTCTGCGTCGAGTGAACGTGTTGAGAAATGGGCTGAGAACGTGGACCCCAGTACACTCAGTGCCCAAAACGAGGAGGACGAGGAGAAGAACGAAGAGGATGATAATGAGGATGATAACCGCCAGAGTCACTTCGACCGTCCCCTCCGTGAAGTCCGCGTGGGTGAATCCCCAAGCAGGCCTTGGGGCATTTCAGTGCCTGTCACACATCTACCTCCTACCTCAGCGCCGTTCTCTGGTTCAGCGTCTATCCCCACATCTCCCGACCCTCAAGCCGACAACCCTGATAAACCAACCGATGTCGACGTCCTTGATGCTAAGCCCACCGGCGGCTGTCCATTCGGTCACGGCAAACCAAAGCCCGAAGCTCCAAATCCCGAAATGGAAACATCTCGGAGTGCTGAAAGGCCTGAGGACAATGACATTGCTACACCAAAGAAAACCGGTTGTCCATTCGGCCACAGTAAACCAAAGGCCGAAGTTCCAAAGCCTGAAACCGAGACCCCCTGGACTGGTGAGTGGCCGAAGACCTGGCCCAAGGATGCTATCGCAGATCAAGTGCCTGCTCCCAAGGTTGCTCCGACTGCTCCTGTGAGCGATGACTCGACTACGAAACCCGACATGCCCTCAACACTCTCAACCCCCTCCCACATCATCTTCAATGGCCCCGTCTTCTTCGGGTACTCCGCCGAGGAGACTGCCAACCTATTGCGGCAGTTCGGCAACCTGGGCAAATCGTGACCCTAAAGAAACTTGACTTGTATAGTATGTTCATGGGAAGGCGCAGGCTTTTAACGCATCACGACGAAACGACTTGAATTTTTTATTTTAGCAAACAATGCCATTGGATTAGCCCAACTGAATCCTGATTTAATACAAATTCCAATATAATATCTACAACAGCTACATATGTACTCCGTACAATAACCATAAAATCCGTAATGCAAAGTAAAAGAATGACTTCATCGGGGAGCATCGACGCTCTCCGAGGGAAACTTGCAGAGCGGGGCACCTTCGTTATCATCACCTTTCCTATAATTAACCTCTTCTCTTCCCGATGCTGCGAATTACTCCTCGTCTTCTATCTCTATCTCGAATCATCCGTCCTTCAATCCCACTCAGACCTCAATTCCCTTCTATAATGTCTGCCAACATGTCTATCATCTCTGCTAAGGATGCCTGCCCTCGTACGTCAAGTCCCTCCTCCAGCTATGCTTCCTCCCCTGCCTCTTAGACATCGAAAGCAGACTCAATTCCAGAAAAAAAAGGAATCAAAACAAACAAAGAGCAATAGCTAACTCACATCTCCTATAGCTGCCGGCCCTTACGTACGTCGTCCTCCCCTTCATCTGCATCTACACCTCCATCTACCTTGGGAGCTACCCCTCCATACCGAAACAATCCACCCCAAAACACCTATTCCACATCCACACATATTCTTCGGACTATAAAAGAATCATCTAACAAACCAACTACAGTCCCAGGCCATCCGCGCCAACGGCCAGATCTTCGTCTCCGGCCAGATCCCCGCTGACGCCTCCGCCAACTTGGTCGAGGGCAACATCGGCGCCAAGACACAGGTCTGCTGCGATAACATCAAGGCCATCCTGACCGCTGCTGGCTCCAGCGTGGACAAGATCGTCAAGGTCAATGTATGTGTTTTCTCCCTTGGAATTTTGTTATTGTGGTGTTTCTGGACTTGGCTTCGTCAGGAAGAAGTATACACAAGTTATGAGAAGAAGGACCGCCTTGCTGATCTTGATTTCTTTTCTTAGGTCTTCCTGACTGATATGGCCAACTTTGCTGAGATGAACGCTACTTACGAGAAGTTCTTCGTTCACAAGCCTGCTCGTAGCTGTGTTGCTGTTCACCAGCTGCCCAAGGGTGTGCCCGTTGAGATTGAGTGCATTGCTCTGGAGTAGATTCTGGAATCTATTTAATCTAGGACTTACTTCTATTCGAGTCATGAAAAACCATATAAAAGACAATTGAGAATAAGAATAAGAATGGATTCGATCGAATTATGTTGTAGAAATCCTCGGGAAAATCTTCATCCTGATTATTTCCATTTCCGAGCCCGTTTCTCTCGAGGAACATACATGCGCGAGTACAAGCAGATGCCAAATTGGGAATCATAAGAGTCAAGGGTCCATCCATAATGAGACGGAATGCAAGATACGAAGGAAATGAAGAAGAGGGAAGAACGAAAAAAAAAAAGGAACACAACATTGCTGGCTTGATGGATAAGGAAAATAGGGAAAATAAAAGCTGAAAGGTAGGATAGCTGGATAGAAAGGTGTATGTTCACCTGCCGCGGGGGATGATACCGCTCATGCGGGTTCCAGCACCGGCCATCAGACTCTGTTTCACGATAGCATCGGCAGCAGCAGCGGCAGCAAGTCTTTCCTTTTGACGACTACGGTCGCGAAGATAGCCGGCAGCTTCAGGGCGCATGCGAAGAATGCGCAGGATCATGTCATCGTTCGGATCAGCCTGCGCCTCCCGCCGTTTCTCTTCCTTGGCCTTTCTCATCGTGCCTAAATTGCGGGAAAGCATGATGCTCTTGGCGCGACGGGCAGCAGGAAGACCTAAGCCGCCGTAGCCGGCCCCCGTGGCACCGAGGTGAACAGGCGCGGAATTGCGGTTGCGGGCTGCTTGTTGGCGGTTGACAGTCGCCGAGGCCATCCGCTCGGAGGTGCGAATGAGATGCTCCGTTGGTTCGAAGTAGAAGAAATTCAGAGACTGAATTTCGTGATATTTGGGTGATTTCAGGATATCGATTGGGACGCCGTTTGCTTCACCGGTTTCGTCGTCAATCGCATGGAAGAAGTTCAATAGTAATACGAGCCAGCGTGATACGATGTCGACTTCTTGGATGGTTAATGGCTTCTGATGGGATGGCTTATCCGACAGAGGTGGTACAAGTAGACTCTCGATAGTAGCGAGCACTTCCTTCCACAGGCGAGCCATCACCATCTTCATGGCTTCAGGTGTGAGGGTTTTGTTCATGATGGCGAAGTTGTCATTGAAGTAATTGAACAGAGGAGTCAGTGCATTTTCGACATCTGCTGGGGTCGGTCCGGCAGGAGCTGGTTGCGCTCGGTTGCGATTCAAGAAGCTCGAGACACTGGATATACTGAGTCCGCGAGAGAGCAAAGACTTGAGTGTTCGCCGGGAAAGACAGTGACTGATATATGCCGAAAGCTTCTCTGTGATCTTTCGAGTCATATCCCTTTCAGTTCGTTTGAGTGTACGGAAAGCCTTGCCGAAGTAGAACTGGATGTCGTCTCGCTCGCCTTCCATACTGACTCGGAGCAGAAGCCGACCCTGGGTATCCAGGTCGAGCCAATACTCTCTTGGCAAGAAGTCACTGAAGTGCGCGGGGTCCAGCTTGATTGACGTGCGACCAACATAGTCGTGATCGCCCACTGCATCCCAGTCCCAGATGGTAGCGATCATATTCAGAGGGCCCTGTGTAGTGAGATCCACGGCATCCTCCCATCGGGGATTAAGATTATTGTAGATGATGCGAGTTTTGGCAATTCGTTTCTGATATTCGTCCGTCAAGACGACATACGGATCGCTGCCACCACCAATGTCGCATGCTTTCAAGTCCTCCGCCTCCACCACCTTGATTGTGAAGACATAGGTGGTAGACTTGCGGACCTTCTTGAGCTGCGGTGGAGTATTTTTTGCAATGACTTCGGCGCACCCGTCGACGTTGATGTCACTTTCGAGTTTGTCGAGTTGAGCAAGTGCATACTCAATATTGTTCAGTTTCACCAGGGACTATGGAAAACGTTAGCCGAGATATTTACCTAGTCGAAATGGACAATAACATACCTCCGACGAGAATTGGAAGGGCTCGATTTTATCCTTGTTTGTCCAGGTATCTTTGGCGAATTGCATCAGCTTTTCTTGAGTGGTTTGGTTCAATGCTGCCTCCTGCTCGGGTGTGAGACGATCCATCTCCCGCGTGAACATCTTCTCTAAGGATTCACAGTACGTTGCCACGCCTTTTCCAATCGAATTGGAGAGATGCGTCATGAACTTCGCATATTGAAGATCATCGTCCCACTCCAGTTGCACCATACTTTCAACGACTTGGTTGAAAGACCGGAAAATATCAATAACCGACACACTGTGACGATCGTCTTCAGGCGCAAGGTCTGCCGTTCCATCTGCACGAACGGCGAATGCATCTTGTCTTGTGGCTTGGCTGACCCAATCCATGATCTTTTGATCAGTGAGACGCAGCCATCTCCAGACGAAGTCTTGAAGGAGACTCTCCACATGGAATGGGAATGGAGCACTAAGATAAGTTAGTAATTTCATAGGAATGGCGTGGGAGTCTAGGGGCTTACTCCTCATGGGTGTTATGGAATAACCGTCTGATCGTAGCGAGCTGCTTGTATAGATCGAAACCGTCATCAATAGCGATCTCCTCACCTCGCGCTTTTGCCTGCTCGAGGATTCTAATGATCATTTCATGTACATCCTCGGCGAACATAGGGAGTACGTTATGACACAAGGTGGTATAGGGGTTCACACTACTTGGAAGTTAGAGATTGATCGACTAGACAGACAAGAAAGAAGAAGAAAAAAACCCACCCCATGATCTCCGGGTTATTGCGGTAGCGTTTCTGGATCTTTAGCGCAAGTTTTGAGATTGCATCTCCAAGCTGAATGACATGGTCGGGATCCCAAGCCTCTTGTTCCATGGGAATTAGTTGACTGAGAAGGCTTTGATACTTTGCTGTTGCTTTTTCGGCAAGTCCTTCTTGCACATACGTGCTGAATCGATTGATGTCTTCAGGGTCCTCAACATAGCTGGGATCCATCTGGACGTGGGTGTCAAGAATGTACATAACTGGACCGAGTGGGCGTGGCTTTGCCTCAAAGCAGTCCATCATAGCCTCATACAGCTCTCGGAGCAAAGCCTCATGAAGTTTGGACAGCAGCATTTGCATCGTTTGAAGATCATGTATGGTCCATCGTCGCCGATCAAAGACCGTGGAAGGCGCAAAGCTACTGCGCTTGCGGTTCTCCCCCGAAGGCACTTCTTTCACAAAAGTAAACGCCGAGTCAAGGGTGTTGAGGTCGATCTCATTGTCAACAAATTTAGTATGAGCCACCTCGAGGAACAACACAACCCGGGAGGAGGCTGGAATCCGCCAGCGGAGACATATCTCATTAAGCATCTCCGTTGACTGCTTCGATAACAGTTTCATTGAAGGCACGTCAGAGGTGGCCTGCGTAGCTTCAAACTCCCGGTCCCGCAGATCATGGGTCAAGGTCTGGGACAAGATGTATTTGTACAAAGACCTAGGGTCAGATGGTATGAATGTGTATGTATCGGATTCATCTGACTGTTCTAGAGAAAGCCCACTCAAATCAACAGGCTGATCAATGATAGAAGATGTTCTGTCAGTCCGACCAGACGATGTCCTTGACAAGTCAGAGTTGTCGTGAGAACCCGGATTAAACTGAGGAAGAGACCCCGGGGTGCTTTTGGCCAGGTCGGGGTGGGATTGCATGATTGCGAGCATCATCTGTGAGAGATCAGGGCCCTCGCTCTTTTTCCAGCCATCATAGCCCTCGTCCGACTCAAAATCATCTCTTGACAAGGTTTTATGTGTCTGGAGGTTCAGATGGGCCTGATAGGTCTTCAGGTCCTGCAGAGCGGCTTTTTCGGTCCAGGTGGACTTGTGTTTATCGATCTCGGCTTGTGCTTCGGATGTGGTCATCCCAAAGATCTTGGCCACATGTTGCACCAGGGGCATATCTTTCACATTATAACTCAAGGTGCCAACACTCTCTGTCGTAGACGTAGGCCCATTCGTTTGCATGAGGTCCTGATCTTGTAGGAGAAGCTTGTTCTCCAGCACCGTTAATCGATTGGCCAATTCTGGGCGGTCCTTGGACCACTCGTGATCTTTCAAGGTGAGCGCAAGAAGTCGGACAAAAAGCGCAACATGTCGATCGACCATGAACTTCCAGCTGTCATCGTCTTGTTCTTTGCCCTTGCCCATCTCTTTGACTGCGTTGGAGTAGAAAATCAGAAGCAGATCTTCAGCTCGGCGGTCCTTCTCCATGCGTTTGCGGAACGAGTCCTCTTTCAGAACGTTGAGAAAGACAGCGAATGTCCGCACCACCAGGTGATCTTGATATTCCTTCCTTTTCTCTTTTCCCATCAACACACCCGTCAACCGCTTCTCCAGCTCGGATACGAAGCCATGCGGAATCCTGGTACTTTTGGAGTCTCTGACCAAGGAGAAATCGCTCATTAAATCATGCATGGTGGCTGATCGTTTTGGCCGCGCCGGCGCGACGGGGGCATTTTGGATGCGACGAGAGCGAGGATTAAGGAGATAGGCAAGGTAGGCGACTCGAATGGCATGGCTGTATGCCACGTTGGCGCTTAGGGGGCGGCGCCGCGATAGGGAGGAGTTGCGCGAATGACGACCCTCATTTTGGAGGCTGTTAATCCGTCGGTTGACTCCTCGGGATTGGGTAGATGCTGTCGACATGGAGTTGTCAATTAAATTCGTGCAACGTTAGGAGGTGATAGATAGCGCGGGACCATGGAGAAATTTAGGAAGTACCCAGCACCCAGCACCGAGAAGAAGCTTTTCAAAAGAAATGTTTTTTTTTTTTTCTTTCAGTCCGAAGTGAAAGGCACAAAGCTGGAGTGGTGGGTTGTTTATTTGAAGGGGGGAGAGGGAGGGGGGTGGAAAGTGAAACAAAAAGCTCCCGAACCAACTGACGTAGAGGCGTCCCGTCCAAAAACAATGCTATATTTACCAGACTATATTACGGGGTTTACTATTATTTCTGTTCTTCTTTTCCTTCTATATACAAAGTGCTTATTGCGTATTGCTAGTCCAAGGAGACCTGGTCCTTGTTCTCCCTGGATGAAGCCGAACCGATAAAGCTGCAAGGGTTTCGTGGTTATTTCAGAAGATCAATATTGACATCAAAGTCAAAGATTACCTCTAAAAAGATACTCAGAAGGATGATTCGAAGAAATCTAAAAAGACACCTAGAAGCATATCCCCCAAAAGTATCTAAAAAGACGACCCAAAAGGGTATCGTAGTGTTATCTTAACTATAACATCCATGATATCAAATGGAGCAATGTACGATATCGGCACATACGACAAGCACAAAAAGTAGTTTTAATCCAAATTCATTCCGAGCATGCGATCGGGCTTTTTCGGGTTTTGATGAAACATGGGACTGGGGAATCGACCACCAGTCCCCAAAGACGCCGAAGATAGAAAATCGTACTGGTATTTACACAAACAAAAAGAGAAACCAGATGTCAATCACCACTTGTCGCCGGACTTGTGAGCCTAAAGCGAATGGTTAGCTCTGTTGCCCTTGGAAGAGGTTCCTTGTGAATATCATGGCCAATACATACCGGCAAAGCATTGGGACCTCCCAACTCCTTCTCCAGACCATCGACGAAGGCCTTGGGGACACTCGGCTTGTCAGGGTAGTTAAGGCTGACAACGCCAACCAGGCCGAGGAAAGCAGCGACGAAGCATCCGAGGTGGAAGAAACCCTTGCCGGCCGTGACGTGGGTATATTCCTCGGGACTGAAGACACCGAGGATTTCGTTATCCTCATGCACAGGCTCGCCAAAGTTGCGCTTTTCTTGCGCATCCCACCAGCCACCGTGGGGGTCTCTGTGTGCCCGCTTCACTGCGGGAGGGTTGGGGTAGTTGTTGTTCTGTGTCGGAGGTTAGGTTTCCCGGATGCCAAGTAGGGAGACGGTATATGTGCCATATGGATGCTATACCTGTAGGGGATCATCAATCTCAGCAGCGCGGAGAGCTGGGATCTGGGAGAAGGATGCGCGAGGAGCAATTGCTCGGGCGGCAACCTGGGGCAGGCGCCGGGCTAGGATCCGTTGAGACAGCATCTGGGAGAGGAATTGAAGGTCAGAAAGACTGGAGAGTCGTTGAAGATAAGATGGAGCTAAAGAAAGAGACTCACAGTTATGCTGAAAGACAAGCAGCAAATGGGTTGTCAGAAGGAAGGCAAGAGAGCCAATTGGGTAGAGGGGGTTGAATATCGATGATGAACGGATGGAGGTTTGCGGAATGTTGTGGCCTGAGGCAGCCAGTCACAAGACTTCAGGCATCCACGCGCCGGCGCGACCAGGTAATTGCTCGCCCGAAGGAAAAAAACCACTCTCCACGTATTCTCATCATCTCCGTTGTTTTTCCGTCCCCATCCACGCTACAGCGCCGATAAGCATGCTAAACTTCTTGTAGTATCTCTACTCGATAGTCCCTATTTGCTGATGCCAAAATCTTCTATTTCGACTGCGTCATTGTTGGGATAACTGGGGTCACTTGCCGCCAACGGCCCCTGTCGTCTGCGGCTACAAGTCATGCAAAACGGCACCCCCAACGGCCCATCACCCCAAGATGAACGCGTAACGCCTGTATCCGATTTGACACCCCTCAACGGGTCTGTAATCGAAAACTCATCGGATTCTGCCCCTCGCGAGTCGATTCCCCCCGAGCCGAAAGACGTCGAAGCTGTTCATCAACCCGAAGAACCCCCATCAAAGAAACGAAGACTCACAGATTCCTCCTCGTCGCAACGGTCCACTCCCAGACCACCATCCCCGCCTTGGAAAAAGGCTGGCTTTGAGGGGCCTACATCGTTCCTCTCCGAAGGCAAGCGCAGGTCTTCGCGGACAAACGCCGTCCCGATCGAATTTCAACCGGGGTCGGATAAGAGACACACGCGGGGGGCTCAGAACAAGAATGTTGGCAAGTCCGCTCGTGATGGAAGCAAGCCGGCTACATCCTCGCCGCTATCGGTAACGCAGTCACGCGCCGACGTCAATGGGAAACTGGGTGGAAAGGCCACTGCCAATGGATCGCCTAGAGCGCCGTCGCGCGTGGCGGCCAACAAGCCGCCACGCATCTCACAATCTCCAGCACCGAAACCAAACCATTCGCGCACCAAATCCCGCAGCTCCGCTACCCTTCCTCGTCCGTCTGGCAATGCGAACGGTACTAGTTCTCGCTCTCTTCGCGATCGCCAATCCCTTTCGAGTTTATCACACGAAGTGAATGCAGCTTCAGATGATGTCAATATCGATGACAAGGAGCTCGAACAAGGATCATTGAAAATTCCAAAATTGCGCATTAAATTGAACAAGCCTGTCCTTCCTATTCGACACCCCGGCCACATACCGCAGAAGAAACACACCTCTTTCAGAGAATGGGTATACCAAAATGATACCTCAAATATCTTGTCAGAGGATGAGGCTGCAGTAGAGGCACGCAAACGCCATGAAGTTATGACTGCCGCTGAGCCCGGTGGACCCTTGAGTGCGCAAGTGTGCTCGGCATATATCACGGAACAGCAAGAGGAACCTCCCCCACAATACTCGCACCAGGATCACTTGGTTTCCCACGCGCTCTATTTCCAGAAACTCCTCGACAAAGAACACAAACGCCACCGGCAAACAGCCAAACTGTTTGCGCAGTGGTGTGCTGACGCTTATCGGAAACGCCACAAGAACCCCGAAGATATTCTACGTGAGCAGCAGGAGGAGATGCGTGGAAAACGCAAGCAGCTGTCAAAGGATCTCCAGAAGATGTTCGACCTGACCCGTGCCGATATTGATCGGGTCCGCCTAGCACGTTGGGAAGAAGAGCGGAAGATGGAAGACCAGCAGGCTCTTGATCGTGCTATCAAGAAGTCTACTATGCTCTTCGAGAAACGTCGATCGGAGATTTTGGGTGAATTGCCCAGCGATGCTCCGGTGACGAGTGACGATGAGGATAACGTATCAGGCTTTTCGTCTGACCCCGGCGAAGAAGACGAGAGTAATATGTCAGATTCTGAATCCGGAACCGACGACGAGGCTAATGTGGACGATGATGCCACATTGACCGCAGAAGAGCTCCGGCTAAAGTACGCCAACTTACCGGCTGAGGACTATACCGACCGAATGTCTATAGCCTCAGGCAGCACGGCAATGACCAACCCCAACGAGTCCTTGGAGCCTGAAGCTGTGTTAGATGACCTCGATTCACACGCTACCCCCGACGCCAATCAGCTAGATGATGTCGATTCAGTGTTGATGGATGATAGTGATGCCTCCACAGACATGGATGATGATATGGGGGATAGTGACGAAGAGGAAGAAGAAGACTTGAGTGAGGAGGAGTCGGACGAGGACGATGAAACCAGATCTGGCTTGCTGGGTTTCTTCTCGAAAAACGAAACCCCTGTACCAAAAGATGGCGAAGAGGGCGATGAAGCTTCAGCTGTGGGCCACGAACAAGACATTGATATCAAATCCGCATCGGAGGGTGAAGATGAAATTGATTTCGAAGACCAGGATGAAGTCTCCCTGGTCCCAATTGGACCAACGACCAGCGAGGGTACTTCAACAGAAGGCACACCCTTACATCTTGCCAATGCTTCTGAAGCCTCTCCTGCTACTGGAGGAGAAACACCTGCCGTGAACACCCCAATGGAAGAGCAGCTCGCCGAAGCCGAAGCCGAGGCTGAGGATGTAGCCACTGCTGGTATCGTACATGGCTCTGACCCACTCCACGAGTTGGACTCTTCCAAACCAGAGACCGAGGAGGCAACTCCTACTGACATCGCGGATGATATCGATCATCCCCAGCCTATGGAAGTAGATCACGTTCATGACATCCGACCAAGCGGGGATATGTCCAGTGAGCCATCGCCAGGAACCTTTGCGACCAAGCCATCCGAGCCTGAGTCGGTCTCATCACTTGAGCCTGCAATCGAAAAGGCGTTGCAAATAAGCCACTCGCCTGCCCCAGGCCTACAGACACCCATTCCGCAGATCCTGCGTGGTACACTACGTGAATACCAACACTACGGATTGGATTGGCTTGCGGGTCTCTACAACAACCGCATCAATGGCATCCTGGCAGATGAGATGGGTCTGGGCAAAACGATTCAAACTATTGCCCTTCTTGCCCACCTTGCTGTGGACCATGGTATCTGGGGGCCGCATTTGGTAGTCGTGCCCACTAGTGTCATGCTCAACTGGGAAATGGAGTTCAAGAAATGGTGCCCGGGATTCAAGATCATGACTTACTACGGCAACCAAGAAGAACGCAAACAGAAACGCCGAGGCTGGACAGATGACAACGCCTGGAACGTGTTGATTACATCGTATCAACTCGTTTTGCAGGACCAAATGTCTCTCAAGCGAAAGGACTGGCACTACATGATTCTTGACGAGGCACACAACATCAAGAACTTCCGCTCACAGAGGTGGCAAGCCCTTCTTACGTTTAAGTCCCGTGCTAGGCTTCTCCTAACGGGTACACCCCTCCAGAACAACCTCACGGAACTGTGGTCTCTTTTGTTCTTCTTGATGCCTTCGGATGGTACTAATGGTGGTGTTGATGGGTTCGCCGATTTAAAGGATTTCTCTGAATGGTTCCGGCGCCCTGTTGAACAAATTCTGGAGCACGGTAGGGAGACTATGGATGAAGAGGCCAAGGGTGTGATCACCAAACTTCACACCGTTCTCCGCCCGTATCTTCTTCGTCGGCTGAAGGCCGATGTCGAGAAGCAAATGCCTGGCAAGTACGAGCATGTGGTCTACTGTAGGCTATCAAAGCGTCAGCGATACCTCTACGACGGCTTCATGTCGATGGCCCAGACCAAGGAGACGCTCGCGTCCGGGAACTTCCTCTCCATCATCCACTGTCTAATGCAACTCCGCAAAGTGTGCAACCACCCCGATCTCTTTGAAACCCGACCCATCTCCACTTCCTTTGCAATGCCGCGGTCTGTGGCTATGGATTTCAATATCAAGGAATCTCTCGTTCGACGACGACTCCTTTTTGAACATCCACTCACCAAAATCGACCTGGATTTCCTCAACCTCGCACCCGTGTCACGGGAAGATATCTCACGACGGCTGGCCGATGACAGTATCAGGCTAATGGCTATTGGCCCGTTCAAGAATCTCCGAGAACGCCAGTACAACCGGACCAACTGGGAGATGGGCTTTGATGGATCCAACATGCAGACCATTTTAGAGTCCTTGGAAAATGCCTGTCGGAAGAGGCGAATGGCAGAATTAGAGCGGTGTCTCTACTTCGAGTCCAAGCGGCACGGCCGTCGCCCTGTATACGGTAGTAGCCTTATCGAATTCCTGCGGGCTGGGACCAAGGAACACGCGCTATCTAATGCACCGCTGCGCAAGCGTTCAATGGCCGATTGGTTGTCAAGCCGATCCTCCGTCCTCGCGTCCATGATTTTGACCGTTGAGGAACGGGCGCTTGAGATGCATGGCTATGTCCAGAGATTCGCCTGCGTCACCCCCGCTGCCGTCGCGGCGGGCATGAACGAAGCCGCCTTGACTCCTGTCGAGACCCGGCTTTTGACGAATAATCGCCCAAACCCGCCATACGATCCTTTCCACGAAGCACGGATGCGCCTCTCTATTGCATTCCCGGATAAGAGATTGCTTCAATACGACTGCGGAAAACTGCAGCGCCTTGACAAACTCCTACGTGACCTCAAAGCCGGCGGCCATCGAGCCTTGATCTTCACTCAAATGACCAAGATGCTCGATATCCTCGAACAGTTCCTCAATATCCATGGCCATCGCTATCTCCGCCTCGACGGAACTACGAAAGTGGAGTCCCGGCAGATGCTCACGGAACGATTCAATAGCGATCCTCGCATCCTCGCTTTCATCCTATCCAGTCGATCCGGTGGTCTCGGTATCAATCTCACGGGCGCCGACACGGTCATCTTCTACGATCTAGACTGGAACCCGGCTATGGACAAGCAATGTCAGGATCGCTGCCACCGTATCGGTCAAACACGCGATGTCCACATCTACCGCTTCGTATCCGAGTATACCATTGAATCCAATATTCTCCGCAAAGCCAACCAGAAGCGCATGCTGGACGATGTCATCATCCAAGAAGGCGAGTTCACCACAGACTACTTCACCAAGCTGAACGCGCATGAGATAGCCGAACCCGACGAGCGCGACGGCCAAGACGAAGCAAGTGCCGCCATGGACCGAGTCCTCGGTAATCGCGTCGGTGGTACCCGGGTCTTCGAAGCCGCCGAAGACAAGGAGGATCTGGATGCAGCGAAGAACGCGCAGAAAGAACAAGAGCACGCCGACGATGGCGATTTCGAGGAGCACAGCGTCTCGCATGGAACCCCGGCTCAGGCGGGAACGCCCTTGGCCGTGGAAGATGGGGCAGCGCCGGTTCCACACGTGTCTGGTGACCAGCCCGATGGCGAATTGGAACCTGGTCATATTGATGACTATCTCTTGCGCTTCATGGAGTGGAACATGAGGGATGAACCCCTGGTTTTGCCGGCGGATAAGAGCAAGAAGAAATCCAAGAAGGGCAAGGAGCACCATCTCAAGAGGCGTCGCTAGAGCCATTACGAGACCAATGCTCATTTACCTCCTTTTTGACTCCACTCCGTTTCATGTTTCAATATTCCCCTGTTTTCTCTCTCTCTAAGAGCTTTGTAATAGTCTCTATGTATAATCTAGGCGTTCGACATGTTATAATGGTCTTTTTTTTTCCTTCTTTCTCTTCTGATTAGCTGTCTTTATTCATGACCTCTTTGCTCTACTCTTTTTTCCCATTCCAATGTGTTAAATCCGATATTCCCCAAAGACAATAGAAATCCATTGGCAGAAATAGACTCATATCCACGCAAATCCGAACTAATTAATTTTCAAATCAATAGTCGATTTCCCGGAGATTATCCTTAACTAGACAAGTGGACCGGAATCCATCCTGGGTCGGCATAGGCAGATCCTTTTGACTCCAACTGTCGGACCCTTGGATCTCAGAAGCCATTGAGCTTTAGTTTGATCTTTATATATTAATATCAATAGTGTGAGAACCGGGGAATTGTCTATTGTTATTGTACATACGGAGTAGATTGCAGTGGAGTAGGAAAGGGCATGTTACATCGTGTACGGAGGAGTATGGAGTATGGAGGAGTAGTTCGTACTGAATAGTGAACCTGGTCTTTATGTTGTCTGTCCTATCTTATGTCTATGTAAATATAGTATAATATATATGGCATCCATGGAAACTATCCGGTTGAAGAGAAGGAATGGCGATCACCTCGGCTTTCCCCCCTATTCTTGTCTGATATCTTCGAATACTCCAACGAGGACCATGGGTCGATCTTCCCCCCATAGCCAATTCTGCCTTACCTCGGTAAGTGTTCTCCGATCAAGGAATTGAAAGCGACCGCGTGGTTGAAGTAACGGTGGAGACAACGTGAAGCATGAGGAAGTAGGAAGTGGAGCCTCATTCTGCAGGTCGACCTCAGATACGACTCGGATACGGAGCACGCCTCTTGCACATGATCTCCCAAGGAAAAAGAAAAAAGAAAAAAAAAAGTGGGTGCAATGGGAGATATTGAGCATGCTGCCGAGTATTTACCGATGTGCACGTTGATTTGACGTGAATTTGACTTTTGTTGGAGTCGAGGCTCCACTGATCTTCCAAATGTCTTCCCCCCGAACTCGGGTGAGAGGAAAATAGGGAGGCAGTTAGGGCTTTCGCGGAGAGACTCCGTCCTTCATTAAGCTTTTGGAAAGTACCTCGTTGGAGTGCAGCAGATCCACGGTGATCCGGGGATCTCGATACAATTTACATCATTGACTTCATTGACTTGATTGATCCCTGTTCGAATTATGTTGTAGCTGGTGTTTTGACATGTAGATAGATATATATGGCATTTTGCTATTGGACCGGGGAGAGAAAGAAAGAAAAAAAAAAAGAGGATAAAAGCATAGGGCCCAGAACAACAGATATTTTTTTTTCTTCATTTGGATATTTCTTTGTAGGGCAGCTGTAGACATGTCAAAGGGATCTCCCTTTTAGTTTGGAGGCGCGCGGGTGAGCAAATGCCGATTGTGCGCTATCGGATGTCTCATTGCCTCCTTGGGGAATCCCGGGAGTGAATATGGAGTAGCTGACAGAGTATAATCTGTGAGAAAACAAAGAGAGGGTTTTCTCATATCTGGCCAATGACAGAAATATCCAGACAAAAGTCGGCATTTCTCCAGATTTTCATTCCCGAAGTGGCGGATGGGGACGGAATAAGAAATTCTCACCCATGGGTGAAGGTGAAGATATGGAGATGGACTGGAGACTGGACTACAGACAGACTGAAGATGGGAGATGGGAGATCCAACAGCCGAAGCCGGACATCTGCAGTTCGCGCGAGATGTGACATATGCAGGTCGAAGAACGCAAGTAATGATTGGCACTGGCTTTTCATGCAGTGTCGGGGCCGTGCATCTTGGGATGCTCAAATGTCTCTCATATTTTCTCTTATTACTTGATACTCTGTACTCGTGGTCTGAGAAATCCCGTTTAAGGGGGAACCCAGCATTGTCACCAACGTGGAGTTCAATAAATCCACCATTGAGTACCCCCCGGGCAGATCGTCGCCGATCAATTTGCCAGATCGATTGGCACTCGCACGAACTGGTACCCCACGGGCCTGACACCATTGGTGTGCGTCAAGAGGGGGCTTTACACTAGTTCTGACACCATGTGCCTTAGCGGCTTCACGTCCAGCCGTAAAAAAAAAAGAAAAAGAAAAAGGAAAAAAAAAAAGCATAGGTGCCTCGGTGGTCTGGGGGATAGGCACCGCTCTTTTCCTATAGTAATGCGGGTCCTTTCGAATGTTGGATTTGACCACATGATTCTGCTTTTCGCAGAATTGAATTTGCAGCACATGGTTGTCTCCAGTTGACAGAAGGTTTTGGAGTCAACGGCTCTGTTTTTGGATAGACGTCCGGTGCAGAACCGTCGGAACCGTCAGTACCGTCCATTTGAGAGGATCCCGAGGTGGCGGTGATCGGCGACCATAGGGCCTAAGACGCCATCCGCGGGTGAGAGGAGGGCTTATCTGGTTTGGAGCATGTCCGTATTGGGAGAAAACTGGGGCCTTGAACCGGGTCCCAATGCACAGTAAATCACTCCCGGGGAACTATAGGCCGTGTTGTCTTCGTACAACCGTTGTGCTGGGATTTCACCCTCCGATTCTCGTCGGACTTAATGGACCCAACACATGGATCTGAATATCATCTCGATAGGTCAAATGGTGAAAGAAAAGAAAAGAAACATTCAAAGCCCGTACACCGTAGAGAGGGAGATGATCAATCGAATTCCTATATCCGCTTTGTTCCAACGCGCCAAGCGCTCAACTGGGGATAGTAAGACGTAGTAGGTGAGCTGTTCCGCTTGGATGATGTGATCCACTTGGAGTAATGACATCGCCCTGATCGTCGAGATCCATAACCAATGAAGTGTGCTTTGCGAATCTCGTTGATGATCGCCCGCGTGCTGGACGCCACGGACGCTAAGGCCCAATGGATCCCCAAGGGATAGATTGTGTTATATAGGGTTCCATAATGACAGAACCGAGACAATGGGAGATGTGGAGGTGAGAGGTGAGAAGTGGGAAGTGGGAAGTGGAAAGTGGGTGATGAATTGATGGGTTAAGTGTGGCCCTAACAAACCACTCACCTTATTATCTTTTTTTATATTTTTATATTTATTTATTCCTCTTAACATATAATAATCGTCGTCTCGCCCGTTTCCTGTCTGTTTTTTGTTGATCACCTCGATCTTCGTGAACTATTTCCACCCCCCCTTTCCACCCTCCCCTGGACTGTGCGTCAATAATGAAGACATCCATCTCATCCGATGTATGGGAGAAGAAGAAGGCGTTGATTTCCAAGTTGTATATGGAAGAAGAATGGCCCTTAAAGCAGGTCATCAAGCAGATACGTACCGATGATTTCAATCCTAGGTGAGTACACATTCACGTTTATATTCCCTGTCCGATACCGGACTCTATCATGGACTATCAACTAACACTTCCAGTGAAACCCAACTACGAAGCAGACTGAAGAAATGGCGAGTGACCAAACCATCCCGTCAGACTCGAAAGAAGAGTCTGGCTTCAGCCTCTGGAGAAGACCAAGATTCAGACAAGGATGCGAAGCGCAAAACATCCACCATCCAAAGGCCACTGCCATCATTACCAACAAGAGAGACACCAGCCCACCATGAATGGCCCATGACACAACCCAACTACGGACATCCGTCCACCCTCCAACACCCCGTCCCAGACCAGGACCGGAAATGGAGCTCTCCAATGATCCAACAACTCACCCCAAGCCCCTCCGGCGAGCATATCCTCATCCCAGACCGCACAACAGCCGTCTCTTATTCAGACCTCAGTCCAACAACAACATCCTTTGACAACTCCCACACCTCCCCAGTCGGTGAGAGTCTCATGCTGAACACAACCTCCGCCGTGGCCCCATCCTACCCAGCCTATCCACTCTCACCCGAATCATGCCTCCCAAGCCCAGCCACGGCAACGACCCCCGGCGGCATTGGCTGGTCACCCCGCGCTGTTTCAGTAGACTATGGCCTCAACCCATCTCAGTGGTACTCGCTGCCCTTTGAAGCCATCACTCCCCCAGCCATCCCCCAGTCCACGGCTGCTCCCATGACACCCTCGATGAACGGCTACCTCCCACAAGCCCAACTCTACCACCCCCAGTACCACCACCACTACGGTGAGGCACCGGAGTACCCCCATGGATATGATGCCAAGAACTGGAAGCGTGCTATGTCGTTGCAGTATGATATGGCTGGCCATCTATCTGCTCGACCCGAACATGATAGGAAGCAGATGCTCCCGCATACACAGCCTCATGGCCAGTCGCATCCTATGGCCTCGCCGCCGCATACCCAGTCCGGTGGGCCTCATTCGGTGATGTGTGCTCCAATCATGCCTTACATGGGCCATGACCATTATGTGCAGAAACCCCCGGGCATTGGATACTAGGTGGTAACTTGCACTGACGCTCTTTCTTTCTGTTAAATACCTGTGATACCTTGATACCTTGTTACCTCGATACCTTTTTGTGTGAAATATGGGTGGTTGTTTGTTTTGTCATACCCGATTATGTTTTGGTTTTGGGGAGTTTGGATGAAAAGGAAACTGTATATATTGATACCTATTGATTAATTAAGCTTGACGCATCTATATTATGCATATGTATACTATACCTATTTATATATATATATATATATATATATATATATAGAAAAAGCTTCTGTACATTTATGCATGCATATTACCCTTCGCATACATCTAAAATGACATCCAAGAAGAACATGCAAGGACCCATCGGAGTGTCCTTACATAGAACGTCTCTAATATAATCTTAGGCCAACCAGATGAAACTATTAAAGGCTTACGCAGGCCGCATGTATACTATTTATATCAATATCAAATGCACAAATAGACCAAGTGGTCTATAAATGCCAAGACCCAATTAGTTACCCGAAAAGGAACCTCGGCATCTTGCGGGGAAACCCCATGCGCCCCTTCCAGAGCTCTTTTTATTTGAACATCCCCTTCGATCTCTTCACTCAAAAGTTCAGAACTCCTCACGTCAATCCCAATATACATCCTTACCACCATTAAAATGCGTGCCGTCCAAGTCAGCGAATATGTCAAGGTACCTACAGCCAATCCCCAAACCTCAACTCCAACCCCAACCTAACCACCTTACAGGGCCCTCTAGACCTAAAAGTAACAACAGTCCCAACCCCAACCCCAACAGCGGACAAATACCTAATCGAAATCCACTCGGCCGGCACAAACTTCTTCGATATCCTCCAAATCCAAGGCAAATACCAAAACCAACCACCGCTCCCCTGGATCGGTGGCGCTGAATTCGCCGGCACAATCATCGCCGTGCCCACCTCCCCAAATAACCGCTACAAGCTCGGTGACCGTGTCTTCGGCGCTACACAAGGAGCCTACGCAACACATGTCCTAGCCGCAGAGCAAACCCTCCTCCCCGTGCCGGAGGGATGGAGCTTCGAAGATGCCGCGGGCCTATTCGTCACGGCGCCGACCTCGTATGGAGGTCTTGTGCAGCGCGCTGGCGTGAAGGCCGGAGACTGGGTTCTTGTTCATGCGGCTGCGGGCGGAGTCGGACTCGCTGCTGTGCAGATTGCTAAGGCTATGGGGGCGACTGTTATTGCTACTGCCGGAACCGAGAGAAAGAGGCAGATTGCCAAGGAGTTCGGGGCAGATTATGTGGTTGATTACACCAATAAGGCGTGGCCGGAGATTGTGAAGGGGATCTGCAAGGAGAATAGGAAGGGAAATGGGGCTGCTGGGGTGGATATTGTTTATGATCCTGTTGGGATGATTGAGACGAGTTTGAAGTGTGTGGCGTGGAATGCGCGGTTGTTGGTTATTGGGTTTGCGGCGGGAAAGATTGAGAAGGTTGCGCTGAATCGGGTGCTGTTGAAGAATGTGAGTATTGTTGGCTTGCATTGGGGGCAGTATGCCAAGTTCGAGACGGAGACTGTGGGTGAGGTTTGGCAAGGAATCTTTGACCTTGTTAAGCAGGGGAAGTTCAAGGGGACAGCGTTCAAGGATGAGAGCTTTGTTGGGTTGGAGAGTGTGCCCAGGGCTTTGCAGGCATTGGGTGGGAGAGAGACTTGGGGAAAGGTTGTTGTGAATATTGTTGGGGACTCAAAGAGCAAGCTGTAGTTTTGGGAGAAAGATAGATACGTGGGAAAGCAATAGATTCGATTCGATATAAACTGATGAATGTAGATGCGCAAGGAGTCATGCTCTCGTAGACAAAGTGAAATCCCCGAAGGGAAAGACTCGAGCAAGTATAACATGAACTATGAAGGCCCTTTGCTTGCTCTGGCAACTTTTGTATTTCAAAAGTGAGCATGAGTACCCGAAAGTACCCAGCTCGCAATCCAGCTCCAGTCGGTCACGGCTACAAGACGTAGCGCTGTGGTGACTGTTCTCCAGAAGGAGAGCCCTTGAGCATGTCCAAATGGACTGGGGCAGCTGGATTGAGGAGTTGCGGATGACAGAACGTGTCTGGGAGTTGATATATATCTGGAATTGGGTTAGTGTAAAGTTTTGGATTGGTAGACACCATAAATCAGAATAGCATTGAATTCTGAGGAATGGCTTGAATGTCCAGAGAGTGTCCAGAGAGTGTCTAGAGGAAGTTGGCGAAAAAAAAGAAGAAAAAAAGGGAAAAATAAAGGACGATGACTCAGCATATATATACCGCCAATTTTCTGCCACCTTGAGATCGCATCTACGACATATGAAGAAACCACCACACCCAATACCCGATTCCTAGATACTCACAGGATGCTGGAATTAAAAATAAATAAATAAATAAAGATTTCGAGTTCGTCGGTGGATGCGCTATACCCCTTCGTATATAAGTTAATAACACCACACCCAGGCAAACACCCGTCAATGCACGTCTCAGCCGCAGCGCCAAATGCGGTAGGGGCCAAAGTCTTCCCCTCATGATGCTCGAAACTTTCTATGAGGAGGACTCGTTAGGCTCCTAGTTCCCCTTCGAAGGACATATGGTAAAATTTTGAACCGAGTCGGCGATGGAGATTCCATCACATATCAAGAACCGGTTCGGGGACGCGTGCGCTAGTGGTAATGGTATCGCATTCCAAGCGGGTGTGAACAATGGGACAATCAATATCAACGGTGAGGGCTACAGAACAAACAACTTGGATAAACGTTGGCTGAATGTCACAGAGAGAGCGAGGCAAATCCTTTTGCCAAAAGCGGTTTATAATGCCACGTTCGATGCTGCAAACAAGGAACACCTGCCAAGTTGTCTGCAAGGCACGCGTGTCGAGGTGTTGGAAGAAATACAGGCATGGATCGATGGCGATAATCCCAACAAGGTCTATTGGCTCAGCGGCATGGCCGGTACAGGAAAGTCCACCATCGCCCTAACACTGGCCCGAACATACAAGCGCACGGTAGGAACGAAAGATCGCCAGAAGAACGTGTGCCTGGGAGCGACCTTCTTTTTCTCGAGAGGAGGTGGTGACCTTTCGTCCGCGAGCAAATTTCCTGCAACAATAGCGATACAGCTTGCTGAGGCTTCGGGAGAGCTTCGAAAGCTGATTGAGAGCGTGATTGAAGATAACCCTCGTCTTGATAGTCTGGGCGTTCGAGCGCAGTGGGGAAAACTCGTCATTGAGCCCCTTTCACTGCTTTCCCAAACTTCCGGAAATCGGACGACCCTTCTACTGATTGTTGGCGCGCTGGATGAATGTAATGATGCCAATAATACTAACGCCATCATCCGATGCCTTGAAGAGGTGACACACATGGAGGGCGTTGGATGTCGGGCTTTTCTCACCAGCAGGCCTGACCAGTCCATGAGGCTTGGGATGAACGACAGCGCATCAGCACCCCGGGAAAACTTCATCTTGCATAATATTGAACAATCGATCGTCAATCAGGACCTCCAACTGTATTACAGAGACCAGCTCTGCCGCATCAAGGCGACGATGTCCTCTGAAGAGGACATTATTTCTGAGAAAGCGATAGGAAAGTTGGTCGAGAGATCCAATGGGCTGTTCATTCACGCGGCCACCGTGTGCAAATTTGTGCACCAGGGCGGTTGGCTTGCAGTCGAACGGCTGAATCATCTAGTGGAGACACAGAAGTCCGACGATGCAGAGCTCGAGCTCAATAAGATGTACACGGTGGTTCTAGAGTACTCTTTCGCTTCGGTTACAGATGGGATCACCCCGGACGAGGTTGAAAAGGTCCACCAACTGTTTCAACGTGTCATTGGCGCAATCATTGTGATGTTCGATACGATGAGCTCTGAGAGCTTGGCAAATCTTCTTGGAGTGAAGAGGGAGAGTATCATCACAACATTGAGTGCTCTCCACTCGGTCATCTATGTCCCGGAACGCCGGTCTGAACCTATTCGAATCCTCCACCCGTCATTTCGCGAATTTTTGCTAGATCCCAACCGTTGTACTAATAACTTCTATTCGATTCTGGTTTCTGATGCCCACGGCCGTCTTCTTACACGATGCGTTGCGTATCTGATGTCTCAGCTGAAACGGAATATCCTCGACATTTCAAAGCCCGGGACAAAAGCCCGGGATGTATCAATGGACAGAATCGACGCCCAGATTCCAATGGAACTTCAATATTCCTCAAGATACTGGTGGGGTCACTTCCAAAATAGCGATGATCACTCGCGAAAAGAGCTGCCCCTTCTGGAATTTCTGGAAGACAAATATCTTTTCTGGCTTGAATGCCTCGCATGGCCCGGAAAGCTCGGGCTCGCCATCGAAGCTATGTTGAACCTGGATGCCATTCTTGTGATTGATTCTCTACCCAGACCATGTGTTGCAGGACTGATGATTTATAGACCGGGAAATCATTGCAGAGCGGATTTTCAACGTCGATGCCATCCAATCATCGCAAATCGAAGACATCTTCACAGCTTGGTACATTCGTGCCAGACGCTCTGCAATTTCTACTGAGCAACAAATTGATGATAGAGGAAGCACCTCTACAACTATATGTTTCGGCCTTGATCTTCAGTCCAAACTCTAGTGAAGTGAAGAAAAAGAATCGCAAGGCGATACCAAGCTGGATTTTGAATGAGCCTTGCGTGCCAGATAATCGGAGCAAGTCGCCTCACGGGGTTTCAATTGCGCATTCTTCCGGGATTCACTCTGTTGCGATTTCACTGGACAGTAGTCTTCTTGCTACCGCTTGCGGGGACTGCATGATACATATATGGGATGCAATTACTGGAGCAGAAAGATTACAACTCGAGGGGAATTCGGATGGGGTGGCAAGTGTGTGCTTCTCACCGAACGGGTGTCTTGTTGCTTCGTTTGCCCAAAACTGTGTAACCGTATGGAACATCGAAGCAGCCCTTGGTACAAAGTGTCAGCCAGAGTGTCAGTTTCGTTTCACCCGTCAAGGGTCTGGGAAAGTACCTAGTCCTCATCCAATTTGTGCTCTATCCCCAAACGGGAATCTAGTCGCAGTCGTTGATCACCCCGATCATATCTGGGTTTGGGATATGAGGGTCAAGCAATCGGTCAAGTACCATTTTCAGACTCAGTCCCGGAGACGACCCATCACTGGGGTATACTTTTCATCGGATGGATCATTGTTGACTTGCATTACAGTCTTGCCAGAAAATCCCAGCGGCAGTGAAACTCTCCATTCTTGGGATACATCGACTGGGATCAAGGTTTCAACCGAGAAAAGCGTTGTCAAAGGGCCTTTGCTGGGAATCATGCCTGGGACGAGGTATATTACTATTTCCCCTCGGGTATCGAACAGCGGAGCACGCCTGGTTCTTCGTGATGCCCGTACCGGCTTGGATGACATGGGAATTCCGCTTGGCCCTGATCAACCCATCAAAGCTGCTTGTAGGCCCGCAGACGGCAGGTTCCTACTTGCATCACTTGTGGGACATGGCATTATTGTGTGGGTGCTTGGCGAACACAAAAAAGAAACCTTTCTGGTCAAAGATTCTCACAACGTTACAACCATCGAATTTTCGCCGAATGGAAAATACCTCATCTCGGCCACTTCAACCAATGGAGTGAGAATATGGAACATTGAAGGATTTGAGTCGAAGCCATCCCGGTTGGTGGAGATTTATCAGGGCCTTCTGGAAAGGGGCACCAACTGGGCCAGATTAATGAGCATGACTCTGAATGTCAAGACAAAACCTATTGAAGATCAGTTTGGTATGTGGGTTCGATGTCACGATGGAAGTCTGCTAGCAACCGGTGCTCTCGGAGGCTCTACCATCACAATTTGGGATACGAAAACAGGAGAGGAGAAGTTTCGCTTGACTGCACCCGACTTTCTCCACGATCCAGAATTCTCTAAATCAGGTAATATTTTTGCAGCGGTGGGAGAGTCTGGTGTTCATTTTTGGGAGACCAAAACCGGCCAAAAAGGAGACATACTCAAGATTGATGGCCAGCAAACATATGGACTTGGAAATTTACGAATATCCGAGAAGGGTAAAAGAGTCATTTGGACCAGGAGCTCTTTCCTGGACCTCCAAGTCTTTTCCCAATTCTATGGTTGGGAACTTGATGGCCTACGCAAAATCTCCAGTTTTGAGATTCCGGTCCGGTCTCCGAAGGGCATGAGCATTGTGCTCTCACCCAACGAGGAGTTGTATCGCTTATGGAGTCCCGAATCAGCAGTCCTTGAAATCGGAGGGTTTTCAAGCAATAAGCTTCGACACACAGCCTTACGAGGCGTTGCCAAACTGGTCAAATTCATGCCAGATGGGAAACATATCTGGATTCTTGGAGAACTGGAGGAAGGACAAAGACAAGCTATTCAGATTTGGAACATCGAGCAGGAGGGTCTCCGAGAGGTCTATATTGATCTTCCCCCATTTTTTCCGTTTGAACTACGTGAGGTGAATGATGATGTTGATAAAAGATGGGGCCCGAATGAAAAGGAAATGAAGTATGGGCCGCAATATCACGACGGATTCGTCTCACCGGATGGGAAGCTGTTGGCACTCTTATCTCCTTTGAATTACAAACGGCGCTATCAAATTGATCTGTTCAAAATACGTGACTTGAAGGCTTTGTTTAGGCTTCAACTGGACTTCGAGACCAGGGATTTCCAATTTTCTCCGTCTGGAACACACCTTATCACGGAGCGAGGGAATGACCTGCTGCCCGGTGCTTCACCTCCATTCCCACTTCTATTCGCCACGCGATCTTGGATCCAGGAGGATGATGAAGACCTTTTGGCAATTCCACCTGCATACCAAGACTTACTCCGAGGGATCGATGGCCATACAATTACATTCGGTGATCGTGTCAATGGGCCGTTGTTTGTGAGACTCGATGAGGGAATGAAAACAATGACTGCGTGATTGGTTTGTTCTCGAAAAATCCGGATTCTTGGAAGTATCTCTCGTTCTTTGGTCGAATTTCAGGATGTCCAGCAAAATCCGATCATTTTGGAGTCCTTCTAAAGTTCTGATGACCTTTCCTATGGTTCCGTATGATGGAAATCACATACGCCTATTCACAGCTATCAAAATATACTAGAACCTGGAGTCTACCTAGGTATAGCACGGGAGATAAACTATATTCATGTAGTGAGAAAACCGAATAAGGATACGATCGTCGGAATACCCAGGTGAGGGAGGGGTTACCCTAGGCTTTACCCGCCAAGTACTCTGTAGGCATAGAATAAATAGCAAGGTGTTTCGTCGATAGGGGGCCAAAACCACCATCTCAGTTCTTCCATTTCTTCCAAAAAATCCCACTCCGTTCTTTTCAAACTCGAGGGTCGCATTATTACGATGTCAAGCACAAAGGATTACAGCGTGGGCTGGATTTCGGCCATCAAGTCGGAATATGTGGCCGCAGAAGTATTCCTGGATGAAACGTACGATTGCCCTGCCGATCTATCGCCCGATGACACCAACGATTATACCTATGGAAGGATTGGGAAGCATCAGGTGGTCATCTCTGCTCTCCCGAAAGGAGAATACGGCATATCTTCGGCTACGGGTGTGGCTCAGGATATGATCCGTAGCTTCACTAATATCCGGGTTGCCCTGATGGTTGGCATCGGCGGTGGGGCGCCAAGCTCGGCGCACGACATTCGGCTTGGTGATATAGTCGTTGGAGTCCCCGGGAATGGTGAATGTGGTGTGTTGCAATATGACTTTGGCAAGACAATCCAGAGCGAAGGCTTCACACCAACTGGGTTCCTCAGTCCGGCGCCTAGATCCCTGCGTGCGGCGGTGCATGGACTCGAAAAACAGTACACAATCAAGGGTCATAAGATTGAAGAGGCTGTCGATGAAGTACTGAACAAATATCCGCGGCTGAAAAGAGAATTTGGACGGCCAGATCTAGCGACAGATCGACTTTATCAGTCTGATGTTGTCCATCCGTCTCGGAGCAAGACACCTTGCCCTACTGCCTGCGGCGATGATGAATCCTCGCTAGTCATCCGAGAGAAGCGTACTGGATATGACGATAACCCGAAAATCCACTACGGTCTGATCGCATCCGCCAACCAACTGATGAAAGATGCGAAGGTCAGGGACCAATTTATCGAACAGAACGACGTCTTATGCTTTGAGATGGAAGCAGCTGGATTGGTCAATTGTTTCCCTTGTCTTGTTATCCGTGGGATTTGCGACTATTCGGATTCCCACAAAAACAAGGAGTGGCAGGGCTATGCGGCGATGGTTGCTTCGGCCTATGCTAAGGATCTACTGAATCGTCTTGGCCCGGCTCAGGTCGCGCAGGAAACAAAGGTCACTCTAGCGCTAAAGGCTGACAATAGCGACAATAGCGACAATAGCCATCACAATACAAGTATCACATTTGGGGGCAACAACTCTGGCTTCCAAGTTGGCCAGAACAACGGCACAATCTCGCATGGAGCAACTCGTTCGGGTTGGTGAGGAGGGCTCATATACTATTGAGAATTTTACGCTTAATCTATCCGAGATAGACTTGGTAACTTTAGTTCTAAAGCTAAAAGGATAGTCGAAGACGTCTAAGCTTTGGTTATAGCTGTTCCTGTATATCATGGAGGAAGAGGTAGTATTCAGAAGACTATAGTCACGAAGAGACACGTCCACATGCATGATGAGATGAGAGCAAACAACTCTGGGGGAAGGTACCTAGGATGTGATCATATAAAAGGATACCTCTCATCCTTCCCCCTCTTCTCTTCTTCTTCCTCTCTTCTCCCCCCAGCCTTCTCCCTCTCGACCATCATCTCACCGTAGCCCCCATGAGACAGCATAGGGAGAGGGTCCCGTAGCAACCCGGGTGCCTATGCATGAGACATCAACATTGTTGAGGCCCATGCAGGTTCACACCCAAATCAAACGGGGCTTTCTCGTGTGTGTTCTTTGACAAGTGGCTAGGCGTTTGGGCACCATAGCCACTTACAAGTCCCACGGAATACATTAGGGGTGTTTACCCACTCCCTCTTTCATTATACATGTATGCTAGTCACTGAGGTAGTCACCGAATACATTTACAGTCAAGTACGCGTAGCTTTGGTTAGAGTCATGTTTTAATTCACACACATTTGATTCAAATACTCTATGGGAAACTGTCTGTAGATAGCTCAAAGATTGTAACCATCAAGGGCACGAGTGCAGATACAGATGCAGAAATCCCAAACACAAGACATGAAACTGAGAAGAGAGGGGAAAAAAAGAAGAAAATCATAACATCATGGTAATCGTTCGTATCATAGGTGGCTTTCAAATGTTTTTTTTTTTTTTTTCAATAAATGTCATCAATTCCGTGAAGCCCATCACACTCAGTGATGACGCTCACGCATCTCAACAACAGTGGTCCAACCCTCACAACAAGACCGACTCATGTTATGTCCACACCAGCAGCAGGTCACCTTGCGAGGAAGAAGAGGCGCAGGTCGTAGATCGGGCGTACCCTGGGTAGCATGGGGAGCTGGGAATTGACCGAATGGCAGCGATCGTGAGCCTGTCAGCTTGCGGGGACCACTGTCGGGTTGTTTCTTGGAGCGGGATCCACCCAGCTTGGAATCCGACCCCAGACGCTCGGGGCAGGCGAGACGTGCGTAGACCTCGGAAGGGAGGTCGTGCCAGTACTTGCAGCGACAGCAGATTACGAAGATCTTGGCGATGGTTTGTGGGCTACGGGCTGCTTTCGCTTTTTGGGATCTTCGTTTGAGGATGCTCATGGGGCCTGGTCGGGTTTGGGGGCTGCCGGGTTGGGTACCCAGTTGGGTGCTGGACTGCATGCTAGGGTGAATGTCGGGCTGAGTGCCAGGTTGTATGCCCCGGTAACCATCGGGGGGAGAAGCAGGCGGCTGGATAGGCTGTAAGACAGGCTGGGTGTTGTGTTGGATGCTAGGTTGGATGTCAGGTTGCGTGATGGACTGGGTGCTGTGCTGGATGCCAGACTGGATGCCTGGCTGGGTACTGGCTTGAATGAGGGGGCTAACGGGAGCTTCCTGTACGACCGAAGCTTCAGCAGCAGAGACCGAGGGAGTGGTATCCACGCGAGTCAGCGAATTCCGTTTGAATTCAGGAGATTCAGGTGCATCTTCGTCAGCAGTATCATAATTTGAATGGCCGTCATGGGAGGAGGCGTGTGAAGGACTGCGGCTATGTCCTGGTATGAATCCTCCAGGTCCTCCAATAGCAAGAATATTTCCAGGGAGTTCGGTGGAAGTGCGAGAAGCTCGACGGGGAGATCTCGCAGGAACAGTGTAATTGTCATCCGACAGGTCTTTAGACGTTCGGTGGTTTCTCTCGCCGGGCGAAACACTTCCTGTGTGGAATGGAGATCTGACGGCTACCTGGAAAGGAGACGCCGGAATGTCTTTTAGCGTATCGTTTGACGTGGTTGGCATTCTCCGAATTTCGAGACTCCGTCTGTCGCTCTTGACTGGGATCTGTGGCAGTTCAATCGATTGCGGAGTTTCTTGGAAGTTTTCCTTGAAACGACTTGAAGTTCGCTTGGGGGTATGCGATGAAGCGATAGGCAATCGGCTTCTTCCCCGATCCTCGGGATGGGGTTGAGCGGGAGATTGTGACTGGGGTGGCTTTGCATCAATGTTTTGTGCTGTCGGTGGGGTTGGAATCCTGGAATCATTCTGGGGCGATTCAGCCGTATTTGCAGGGTTCAGCGCGAGGGGAGACGACTTGTATGCTCGCGGGAAGGGATCCACTCGGCTCTTCCTAGCAAGGATTAGTGCTGGGTTGAGTGGTGGTGGATACGGCCTGGCACTGGATGGACTCGATGGATGGTCTGGAGTTTCTGGTGGTGTTAACTCCTGCAACTGACGAGCCGTGGTAACTTGAGTAGGCGAATCGGGATGACCGGATGAATAGAAGTTAGGCTGGCTCGTGCTTTGCGACATTGGCATGCTAGTAGCCCTGACAGAACGGTCATGGCGAGTCGCACTATCAAGGGGATTATCTGCCGCAGGCACACTCTTCCGGTCATGCTTCAGAGCTGCGGAAAACAACTCCCTGTCCAGATCGCCCGAGGATGCTGGTGTCTTGCCGTTTCGGGCGCCTTTTCCAATCATGGACCGAGTACGGCTGGAAATCTGCCCCGACACTGACCGATTGGTTTCACGTCCATCCTTTGTCTTCCAGGCTTCAGCCATCCTCCAGTTCTCACGAAGATCATCAGACTTGGCCGAGGCGTGCAACCGGTTATGCTGGGTTGGGTTGGAGATTTTGTGTGAAGCGGATAGGTTTAGTGCGGTGCCATGCGTGGACTGTAGCTCTCGGGTGATGGCCGTTCCAAACCTTTCCGGTAGAGTCAAAGGCAGAGATGGTGGGTTCGTATCGGTCCTAAGCTGGCTAAACTCGGCAGACGGGGAATCTTGCTCACTCGAATTTGAATTCCGGCGTGAACGCCGGAATATCGAGGACAGGCCACTTGACGATCTCGGACGCTCTGCATTTGCACTGGAGCTTCGGCTTGAGCTGCTCACGGGTTGTTTCTTGGTCAAGCGACGGGAGGATCTTTCATAGACTCCGAGGGCACCCTTGGATTGGGCATCCTCCAGTGCTAGCAAGCGCTTCTCGAGTTCCTTTCTCTCGGCTTCCAGGCGCTTTGTGACCCGCTTTTCTTTCTTTTTGGGTTTGTCCCAGGTTGGCGATTTGCAGATGTTGTCTACATCTGCGCTGGGATGGTTAGGCAAGGGCGTCATTTGTTGGGTCGGAGTCTCATCCTCCATCTGGGCCCCGTTCGCGACTGATAGACTGGAGCCAGGTGTACCGGTGGAGGGCAAGCGAGAGTTGGAGGAGTAAGAGAGCGAGCTGGGCCCTGTCTCATCGTACAGAGAGTGTCTCGCATGAGAATTATTGTCGGTTGCCGCCTCATGTGCGAGAGCTTCGCGGGCTTGAAATGGAACCGGGGGAACAAATTCACCATTTTGACTATGTCGTTTCTTCAAGGGGTCAAATGAAGTTCCTCCACATTTTTTTTTTTGTTTTTTTTACTGTGGTTCACTTACATCCATGGATTTGCTAAAGACGCGGTGGATGTGGTCCGAGATGGATGATCGACGGGCCCTGCGGGGCGGATTTGTGGAGGCCTCCATTGGCGAATTGGTTGAGCGAATGTCTGATCTGAAAAGAAGCGAGTGACATTGAACTGGGAAACAGCCCGGAGATCAAGGAATCATGAATCGTGAGACGTGAGGTGTGGGACGTGAGTGAGTCGTAAGTCGCAAGTCGCGAGTCTAGCAGAGAAACAAAAACGAGGGACAAAGGCCCAAGGCCAAAGGAAAACACCGAAGAAAAAGAAGAAAAAGAAAGAAAATGGAAAGGAAAAAGATGAAAAAGAAAGCAGTCACAGTCGAGAATCGAAGAAATTCCGAATGTGCTGGTATTGGCTGCAGCTGAAACCCACAGCCCTGGGGGCTATTGGGGCTATTCTTGTTTTTTTCTTTCTGATCTATCAATTTATAGATGGTTAGATGTATATAACTACATACAACATTGAATCTAGACTATGTTGTCTATATGTAAAATTAAACACCCCAATCCAAAGAAACAACGGAGTCAATCGGTCCAATTCCAAACTCTTAAAAGGGTGAAACTGTCAGAATGAGAGAATCCAATCCGAAGCCCCAAAGTCAAGGAGTCACACCCCTCCGCTTGGCATCAAAATCAAAATCTCACCTTTTTACTCCCGTACATCTCCCCGACTCTGCACCAGCCTTAAAACTGTGACTCGGTCATACCCAAGGAACGCGACACAATGTCTAACCAACCCCACGACTTACCGCCCAGTTATGATGCATCACAACAATCCTGGGGGATCTCCGGTACCCAGCCACAGACTGCAGCCTCAGGCCAACCCCCGCCATATCACAACTGGCAAGAAGCAGTCCCAGACACAGCCACATTTCCACCACCCCCAATCACCGGCTATCTAATTTCAGGTACGGGGAACGCCTCGGAAGATGACGCCCAACGCGCCCATGATTTCTGTGACTCCGTGCCCCTCTGGCTCCCAACGCAACCCTCAACTGCGGTCTATCATGACGTGCAGGCTTACGATCTTCGACCCGTGCAGCCAGCCGAGCTGCGTGGTCATGTCTCGGCCGTTGCACGTGGTCGCTGGCGTGGACACAGTGCCGATGGGAACGGGGATTGTGTCATTCTTACCCAGTTACCCATGTACTTCCCTGCTGCGGACTCCCCATTTGTGCGGGAGCAGAAGAAGACCATCTACTTTGAGGTGAAATTGTTGGCCCTAAGGGCCGGACCGACACCACAGGATTGTAGTGGGGTTTCCATTGGGTTTGCTGCCCAGCCGTATCCGTCGTGGAGATCACCGGGGTGGGAGAGAGGTGGGTTGGGAGTGTTCTCGGATGATGGATGTCGATTTGTGAATGATTCATTTGGGGGTCGGGATTTTACTACGGCGTTTCAGGTGGGTGAGACGGTTGGGTTGGGGATGGAGTTTGAGCTGCCGGAGAATATCTACAGTGGGGATAAGAAGAGCAAGAGATGCAAGGTGCATATCTTCTTCACGCGGAATGGATGCCGATCTGGGGGTTGGGATCTGCATGAGGAGGTCGATGCGGATTCTGGGGGTGTTGAAGGCTTGGAAGGGGACTATGACCTCTATGGGGCGATTGGGTTGTTCGGTGGCGTCGATTTCGAGTCTTGTTTTGACCCTGCAGGCTGGCTATGGAAGCCAGAGTGAACGTGGGATATCTGCCAAGTAAGGGGGTCCAGGGGCCAGTGTCATAGGGCTGAACCTTTTCTTTCTTTCTTTCTTTTTTATGGCTGATGGATTGATGCTTTGATATGCTCGTTTAGCTATAGCTTGATAACGCAATCCAAAATAGCTTTAATATGAACTCAGATCAGAAACACATCCTATGTATAAAAAGCCAACAAAACAGCTAACGTCTTCATGTCCGTGGACGAATTTGCACAGCCTATTCCAACGGCTAACGCCGAAGAGACATACCCTGCATAGCGTAAATGAGCTTCTGCACGTGTGTTCTAGAACGGTATTTTTTGATTTTTAATTTCCCTTTATTCTCGGCCACAGTCTTCCTGGTAACTGCAGCGCATTAGTGGCCGGGGGGATGCACGAGGTGCAGTTCCGCTACCACGGTCCTATGCCTGATGAGCAGGTGCATCTCTGCCGCTTTTCCGTCTCCCCGGTCTATCCCAGCTGCATGAACGGCAGGAAGTCGTTTTATTTGACGTCAGGATGCGCCGAGGGCATTGCGATCTTTGTCCTTTTGCAGGGGGTACGAGCTTGGAGAGTTCTTTGTTCATATCCTAGGGTTTGATATTGATACAGCTATATATATGTGTGTATGACCACGGTAGAAATAGAGAGAGACAAGAGAGACGAGAGGGACAAGATAGATATGAAAGAGGAGAATACAAGTGAGGCTCATATCAATCAATTTACTAAATATACACAATATATTAAATATACTACATGTAGCTAGACTTGACCTCGGTAGTCAATACCTACCAAGTAGGAAAGAGTAACGCGCACTGTCAGCAATACAGAGATAAGCGTGCGCTCGGTGCTCTTCCTGTTCGTTTACGAACATGCGTCTCTTGATCTGCCCACGAGTCTATAAGACGTAATTACGCAAGAGCCGCAGTGGTGTCGGACCAAGAGTTCAGAGTTCATGATAAAAGCCATCAAAAGTCAAAGTGCTATAGGGATAAGCAATATAATTGCAAGTATGTGTACGGAGTACATCCAGATGTCGTATATATATCCATGAATGTAGCCATGTCGCCATGTAGCGTTAAACGGAGAAGCCGGCCGTATGTTCTCCTAAACACAATTACACCATTACACCATTACCTTCCAAAAAAAAAAGACCAATACCTGTATTTTCAATACCCAGTGGAGAACCAAAGTCGGCGATAATCCCGAGACCAGCCACCAAAAAAAGCCCAGGGCATATTTGCTGCAGCTAACCCACCAGAGAGCGGCTAGAATGGCACGGATGTTTCCACTTTTGAAATCAGAGAGTGATACCCCGGCCAAGATCATCCTATGTACACGGGAACTACAGCTCCATCGTCCTAGCTCCTACAGCTATTACGTTGCCAGATATACTTGACCACATACCTACTCCCTAGGTATTTTCAGACATATTGTATGATGTGATGTGGGTTTGTCGATGTGGATTTCTTTTTTTTTTTCTTCTCCTAACTGAGGGGTAAAATCAGGATATCACAATGGGCTTTGTAGTATCTTTGTTCGATCCACTGAAAAAGTTACGAATCCCCCCCACAGCCGATCTAAATTTCTGAATAATACTAGGCTCCTAAGGTACGATAGAAGAATTGAACTAAAGCTGAATAGGGTAACAGAGTATCATCTCAAAATGGGTTTGGCCGAAGGGGAAAAGGGAGAAAAGAAAAGGAAAAAAAAAAAAAAAGGTCTGATCGACTGCATGTCATCGCCCCTTTTTCCCGTGACAGTCGAGGATCCCGTTTAGCCCCCACCTCATTTATTTGATATCCCGGACTGACTTCGGGTCTATGCGTAAACCCACGTAAATCCACAACCCCCTCCCTCTCTCCCCTTTTTCACAAATCATATTGAAAGTGAAGTAGAAAATCCGGCCATTCCCGGCTGCCGGTGGAGTGGAAGCGGGTTCAATACATTACGGGGAGTCCGTGCAGCCGAGATACGCGTCTGTTTCACTCAAGACGTGATCTGGGCACGGTCGGAGACCGTGGCTATTCTGTACTTTGCAAAAAGAGTCCTTTTCGGCTCGGCCGGGAGAAAGTAGAGCATATCACGCTAAATATACAAGGTACGGAAGATGCATATGCAAAGAACCCAGATGGAACTGTTGCAGATAAGAAAATAGCAGAGAAAGAAAGAAAAGTAAAAAAAAAAAACCTGGTTGGATGACCAGTTGTAGAACCCGATGAAGAGAGAAGAGGTCCTAGCCATTGATTCTCAAAAGTACCAGATTGCGAGTTTGGACGATCACGACCAACAAGATATCCAGATTGGGCCTTTTGCAGCTGCATTAATCCCATCCTCTCCGGCCGTGCCCCCATTCCGCTAAGGCTGGAACACCGTTAGACGCCAAAGCGACACACTGGCGCGAAGTCAGCGGTTGTTACCTGTGAAAGGAAGGAGGTGACCGGGTTCGTGAGGATAGTACCAATCATGATCCTGGTTTCATCAGGGGATGTGTCTGGATTGAGCACATACTACATTTATGTGGTATAGTTAGAGTAACTAGTACGGAGTATAGGATCTATAGGATAGGGGAGGTAATGATATAGCATAGTATATACAACCTAGTTAAGAACATTAGATATTAGATACTACCTAGGTACAGAGTAGATTCTTAGTGTTATTATATACTAATTATATGATACTAATGTAAGCACGGTCCAGGTTCGCTTCCACTTTCACTTTCATTCACATTCCAGTCTACTCGTGACCGGGATATTTACCTTCACGCCACCGAGGCAGCTGGTTGCCCTTCGGCATTAAACGCGCAATCAGGCGATCTGTCGACATGCTCTTTTTTTTTCCTTTCTCCTTTTTCCCTTTTGATACGTTTTCACACGTTTCCCTTATTGCCCCCATTGCCCTCAATTTCTCCATTTTCTCATATCTTTACAAACTCTTAGTAATATCCTATATAAAAATCCAATCTGGGCATACCGGGTATTTGCCCCACTGTGAAGAGGAACAGGCTGTTACACGGGCACCTTTAGCGATCGCCACCAGGATTACTTGTATTTTTGTTTTTTGTTTTTGTTTTTTTTCAGTTGACTACTCCGTATTAGTACTAACTACTATTAGTACCACTATTAGTTAGGTAGTAGTACTACATGTAATAAGCATTCGACTCCAAGTTACACGTAGGCACTTGGTTCCGGCCAATATGCACGTTAGTTTGAATCTGTTTAGTCTTACTCTGTACAGAAACAAAAAAGAAATGAGGTGGGAAAAAAAATAGAACGCCTTATTAGCCCGGGTACTTTTGGCGGATCTTCTCTAGACTCCATTTTGCTGCGGACCACGCTAATTAGAATGGTGTATTGTCAGAAAGTCGCAATTGTTCCACAAATCACCTTTTTCTCAAAGCTATAGAATATTGTCCAACGTAAATTCTGAGCGTATATATAAATAGAGATATCTTAGATCTGTGGCCAGCCATGAGTTCCGGTTGCCTGAGCACCAATGAAGGATCATTGGAGTTCCGAGGCAAAAGAGCGTAGTCGTGCATGATCGGATATGTTCTCCATTTTGAATTGCTGTGTTGCCTTTTTGCCGATATATATAAAAAAAAAACACCATACATATATTATCGTTTTATGGTACCTGGGAACAAAGTACCTTCCGGAGGGTTGCATTGCTTAGAAAGAACCAAACTATCAGGTATCCCATATGCATCCAACCCAAACCGTTGCCTATCCACGATCTTAATTTTTACTGTAAAATCACTAAACCACTAAATCACTAAACGAGTTAGTATAAATTAAAAAGTAAAAAGAACCGAAAAAATAAAAAAAATAAAAAAAAAACAAGAAAGGTACATGCATATGTTCCCCACAGGGTGAACATGTTGAGCATGAGCAAGCTGAACTTTGTAATTTTTCTTTTTGAACCTTGAAATCGGTTATAGTTATATTTGTCCACATGATATAAAGTATGTACATAGATAGATATGTCTATATCTATATATAAATATAAATATATCTTTGGTATGTAAGATACGTAAAATGAATACTCTGCATGGGCCGCCAATATCCCCCACTCATGGACGGCCTCTAGATCCAGGGTCTCTGACGCACGAGGCAAAACCTACCTGCAGCACACTCAAAACGACAATCAAGACTGGGGCATAGCTTTTTTAGTTCGGCTTTTTGATTTTAGTGATTTTACTATTATTTTACTATTTTTTAAAAATCATTTAAATCATTTTATATTAAAATATTAAAATATTATATTCGAGAGTATCCTATTTATTTTGTTTAGTTCGCATGTGCTGCCTTTCTTCCTACTTTAATCTCTCCCTCCCTCAATCAAAGTACTCATCTTCCTTTTTTTTTCCCTTTTCCTTTTCTCCTCTATTTTCCTTTGGAATTGAAGGAAGCATTGTCTCCTTGACATTCGTTAAAGACTTGGATTGCCTAAGCCGACAGAGGCAATTGACCACCAGACTTGGTCAAGAGCTATAGCACATTGGATGCTGTATACCTCCACATCTCGAAACGAGCATCCGTCCCCCTAAAAGAAAATAGTTAGGGTTACGTGGGGACAGTCGAGTTTCACACCATGGCATTCCCATTTATGCGAGCATTCGTCACACTCTTGTGAGTACCTGCCTGGGAGCTCAATCCGACCACTCCAACATAGCTAACAAGGAACCAGTCTCTATCGTTATACCCGGCTCGTGTTCAACTTGTTCTCCTTTTGGTCATTCAAGCCAATTCCACCACCGGAGAATCCCAAACTGACATCGCAAGATGTGACGGTGATCATTCCATCGTTGGAGGGCTGTGGCGATGAGCTGGTGGAGACGATCCGGACAATTCTCGACAATCAACCCTTCGAATTACTCTTGGTGACAATCGAGGCCAATCGCACCAAGGCTGAGCGCATGCTGAGCGCCATGCCAGCATCGAAATCTCGTATCCGTTTGTTCACAGTCAAGCACCCGAACAAGCGCCGGCAAATGACCGAAGCCATTCCCGAGGTCCGAACCGCCATTACCCTCCTCGCCGATGACGACGTGAGCTGGCCACGTACCTTGCTCCCTTGGATTCTAGCCCCCTTCGAAAAGGATGAGAAATATGGTGGTGTGGTGACCTGCCAGCGATTGCGCCGGGCCATTGCGCCGAGCCTCTCACAGCGCCTCTGGGGCTTCTTGGGTGCCTTGTACCTGGAACGACGCAACTTCGACTGCGGCGCGACTACCCATGTGGATGGTGGACTTCCCTGCATGTCGGGACGGACGGTGGCGTATCGGACGCGAATTCTGCAGAATGAGGCCTTCACCTATGCGTTCACCAATGAAGAGTGGTGGTGGGGCAAGTACCAACTCAACGCCGACGATGATAACTTTATCACCCGTTGGATGGTCTCGCACGGATGGGAAACTTATATGCAGTACCACCCAGAGGCGGAGGTGCTGACAACCCTCGAGGACAACCCTCGTTTCTTGAAGCAATGCGCCCGCTGGTCCAGAAGTAATTGGCGGAGCAATCTGACCTCGATGTTTCACGAGAAGCACATTTGGCAGTGAGTGCAACTTTTTCCCTTTGAGTTGTCTTACCTTCTCTTTCTTCTCTTTTACCTTTCCTTTCCCTCCATCTCGGTCTTGTGCCTTTTTTTTTTTCCTCCCCTTCTCTTTGATCGGGTCAAAAAGAGACCTTTTTTCCGAGTCTAGGTGTAAGGTCTTGGTGTGACCTTGGAGAAACAAAGAAATCACCTTCTCGCATGCAGAACAGAGCTAACATTTCTATAGTCGTCAACCCTGGAGTGCCTATGCCGTTCACCTGACCACTTTGTCGCCGCCTGCCTTTTTAGGCGACATTTTACTTGTCTGGTTGTGCCACAAGGCGACTGGATCGTGGGGAGAGTCCTTCCACGATCAATCCATGACTATGCTCTACCTCTGGATCTTCACTAGCAAGTGGATTAAGCTCTTGGGTCATTATCTTCGCTATCCCGTCGATGTGTTCTTACTACCAGTCTCCGTCATCTTCGGTTATTTACACGGTGCAATCAAGATGTATGCCGTAATGACATTGAATGTGGTATGTTTAATTCTTTTTAATTCTCCTTTTCATCTTTCGCTTTTTTTTTCCCATTTCCCATTTCCCATTTCCTGTTTTTGGTTTTTTTCTTATCTGCATACGAGTGTATCCAAGCGCAACCTTCCTCCTATGACAACTCAGCATCACAGCGCTTTGATCATCTCGCTTGCTCCGTTTATCCACTATTCTCCTATTTCCCCGTAGATCGCGCATCTACCTTTCTGATTTGATTCGCATACTTTTCACATACAGAGCTGGGCTGACTTTGAGTTTTTTCTTTCTTTTTTTTACAGACAACATGGGGTAGCCGTGATGGTGCCGATGATTATGACGCTGAGCGTATGAAGAAGCGGACGGATGCCGATCGGATGAAGCAACCGTATTATCCGCAATATCTCATTAAATGAGTTCTTCGATTCTTTTACCGAAGAACCATTTCCTGTTCTCTTTCCTCTCGGAGAGTGGTTTACCATATCTCATGGGTTGTACCGGGAACAGGGGAGAACTTCTGGCCTATTGACTCGGCCCTTTTATATCATGACGAAACGCCGTGACGACACCCATATGCTCTGCTTTGATTCTAGATCTGCCCTGACCTCTTTATCCTTTCCCCGCCCTCCCAAACCTTCTACCCAGTCTATTCGGCCTGTGTCGCCAAGTTACCGAGAGTGTGATACGAGCTTTGAAGTGGCAATGCTCTTCCTCTCCAACATCAGCCCCTTAACCAATGAGTGATACCAGTGATACCACTTCATGGTTGGCATCTTTACTTCTCTGCCCATTGTTTTTCTTTTCTCTGCACATTGCCTGGTTATCAAAAACAAAATGGTGGTCTCGATATCATCGAGGCTTTTTTCCCCTTCTCTTCTTGTAAATTACAAAAGCATGGGCGGAGGTCGTTTTGCGATTGTTCTGTGCTTGACTCTTTGCGTCTCATTTTGCTGTTCAGCTTTGATTCCCCTGAGTTTTCTGTGAGAGCTTTTTGGTCCTTTTTTTTAGATGCGAGGTGGTATTCTGAACTTTTAGTCTTTTTCTCGTTGCTTTCCCAAACTGCAGATAATTTCTAATTGATTGGAATATACGCATATTATTTGACCAGGGATATATAGAAAATAGAGCCCTATCCCCTACCTTGTAAAGCTACCTCGGAGGGAAGGCATGTCATAGTTTCCAATTCTGATGCCATGCAGATGAGCCATGCAGATGATTTGGTCTAGAACCAGTCCAAAGAGGTGGGTGTAGTAAGAAAATAGGGTCAAAGTGAGTTGATCATTATCTTTTTTTTTTTAATGTATATAAGCGAGACAATCTATGTAGATTGTACTTTGAATACCTACATAACTATGTAGTTAGTTAACTAAGTAGTACTGATATGTACCGATCCCCTTTGGGATTAAGATGTGGCGCGTGTGGCGAGCCAAGACTTCCCGGGCCAAAATGTTCGAGTTCCAACTCCTTTGGATCCAGGAACCAATAATCGTCCTTCAACCCTTTCTTTCTCTAATATAATCCATTGCCAAGGGCCTTCCGTTTAAGAAATGGTCGCTTTTGCTCGCGCTGCGCTTCCTTCGCAGCTATCCGCCGTTGCCCGTCACCCCGTCTCGTTATGCCGGCGCATTCACTCGTCTCCCTTCAGATCAGCTGTGGCACACCCAATCACTGCACACGGCCCTCCTCCTAAAGCTCCGGCTACCCCGTCATCAGAGTTCAAGGACATTTCACAATCGAGCGATGCAGAGCTCCCAGCTTCCGAGGGTGAAGCATCGCGATACAAGCTCACTGCTGCGCTGAAGAAGCGGTTTTGGAAGGATGTCCATGTGCATGGGAAGTCAGGTATGACCGGAACGAGCATTGGCTGCCTTTCTCATTGATCTCGTCCGGTAATAGCTCTCCGGCTAACACGTTCACTTCTCCAGACGAATATCAAGTCCTGCTTGATAAGCGACCCGTCCGAACCCCGGCGAAAGAAGTCCTATCTATTCCTTCCACAAAGCCTCACCTCGCCCACGCTGTTGCACTGGAGTGGGATGTGATGACCTCCGCCCAGCAGGCTCTCAAAAGCCACCTTATCCCCATGACCTCCCTCGCAGCCCGCGCCACCGATATCGCCCGCGAAGATGCCGAGGGCAACAGCATCACCAGAAAACAGATTATCACAACTGCCATGCGTTACCTAGATACCGATACTCTACTCTGCTGGGAGCCCGAGCGACAAAGGCACGTGTTGGAACGGACAACGGACGACGGAAAGCCCATCGAGTCTCTTCGCCAGATTCAAACGAGAATCGCGGGGAACGTCATGAGCTTTTTGTCCACCAAGGTCTGGCCGGGCCTTGAAATCATCCCTATCCTCGACGCCAACAGCATCATCCCTCTCTCCCAGCCGAAGGGTACGAAAGACAGCATCTGCACCTGGGTTTCGGAACTGTCTGCATATGACCTGGCTGGTCTTGAGCGGGCAATCCTTGCATCCAAGAGTCTTCTCATCGCGGTCCGCCTGGTGGTGGAATGGAGTGAGAACTTCCGCCACGTTCAGCGACCCGAGACGAAGAAGTTTGGTATTGAGGAGGCGGCTGAGGCGTCGAGTCTGGAGGTGACCTGGCAGACTGATATGTGGGGTGAGGTAGAGGATACTCACGATGTTGGCAAGGAAGACTTGAAGCGACAATTGGGTAGTGTTGTGATCTTGGTTAATGGGGAGACTCGATAAGCTACGAGCGTCTGTATATTGGGTATACTGTATGATAGATATAGATGGTCTAGATGATCTATGGCTTGTGTAGCCGATATGGGCTTGCTTTGTATAAATACCTGTACAATGAATACTACCATCCTCACTTCAATATATTGTAAGACATCGACATAATACAAATGACTCGAGAGGTTCCTACCTTATAGTGTACCCTCATGCCAAGGCGGAGATCAACATCATTTGCCCCCCAAACAAGGGCCCGAGAAACCCCCCCGAATTTCATTCCCAAGTCCTCAAACCTCAGACAACACTATTGGATATAGTCCAGTGTGCAAGGATGTCTGATAAACCTGAAGGGTAAGTCTTTGTTTTCCAAGTTTGGAGTTTGGGACTAGGAAATTCTCGATCCATGGTTCATCATGCATCATGACAGCTGTGAGACCCCGAGGAATACCTTGGCTTAACTGCCTTGGTATATTCGTTATTGAGCCTGTGACTTTCGAAGTAGTCACATGTGAACGGTGTACACAGTGTATGTACTGATATTCCACTGTCTTTCAGGCACAAACACAAACGCTCTCGAAGCTCAATAGCACTTGCCCTCCTCCATCGTGACAAGTCCAGGGGCGAAGACAAAGACCCCGATGATAACGGAGACACCAACTCTGTCGCCTCCGCCTCCTCAAGCCCCGGCTCGTTGAAACACACCCGCAGCAGCAGCCGCCACAGCCGTCGCAAACAAGGCCAAGACTTGAGTCCGCCACCGGCCATTCAAGAATCCGCCGAGGACATGGACCCAGTCGAAGACTTGCCTTCCTTGAACCAAATGGAGACGGGGAGCATGTCACTCGAGCAGTCCGTTCGCACCTTTCGTCTCTTCGAGATCTTGCGCAGTGGTGATACCACCGCCATCTCCAAGGCTATTAAGGATACTACCGACCCGCAAGGTGTGAGTGCTCTCAACGGCACAACCGTCCTCCATTTGGCTCTGCAGTGTGCCGAACCCCAGGTCGTGGAATATGTGCTGTCCACCGCGGAGGACCTCGATATCAACTCGCGCGATCGAGATGGAAACACGCCACTTCACATTGCCGCCCAACTGGGCCGGGCCCCGCTCGTTCGCGAATTGTTGAACTGTCCGTCTATCAACGACTCCATTGTCAACTATCGGGGCCAGACGGCTCTCGATTTGGCCCGTACCCCTGAAATCTTCCAGCAACTTCAGCTTGCGCGGTCTCTCTTCATCGATAGCAAGAACCAGGAGATCCAGACTTTGATTGGAAACTCTGATTATAAGGGCTTGGAAGCTTTGCTCGAGGAGCCTCGAGTGGAGGGTATCATGGATGTGAACAGCTACGATCTGGTTACCGACCTGACGACAGCCCATTCCGGTGGCACGCTTCTGCATGAGGGTGCTAGAAATAAAGATGCGCAGCTCATTGAAATCCTTCTGACACATGGCGCGGATCCTTTCCGTCGTGATAAGAAGGGGAAGCTACCGCAGGATGTTACTAAAGATGATAAAACCCGCGCCCTCTTGAAGAGATCACCGGCTGCTGTTATTGCTCAGCGCGGTATTCAGGAAAGGGCTATTCTCGGAAATAGTAATGCTCAAGGCCTTGCCGGGCGCGTTTCAGTTGGCGATGCACCGCTTGCAGGCAAGGACGCCCGCGAGATGAGAGGCTATCTCAAGAAATGGACGAATTACACAACGGGGTACAAGTTGCGCTGGTTCGTTCTGGAGGATGGAGTTTTGAGTTATTATAAGCACCAGGGTATGTTCAAGTGTTACCTTCAGTCTTGTCATCGATCCTCGTGCCATCGACCCCTGCTAACGTGCTCTATAGATGATGCAGGCTCTGCCTGTCGCGGTGCGATCAACATGAAGATTGCTAGACTTAACATGGATGCGCAGGACAAGACGCGCTTTGAAATCCACGGGAAGTCATCGGTTAAATACCACCTTAAGGCTAACCATGTTGTGGAGGCAAAACGCTGGTTCTGGTCCCTCAACAATGCTATTCAGTGGGCCAAGGATGAGGCGAAGGAAGAGGAGCGTCAGCGGTCGAAGAATGCAGAGGTGCTTCGCCAGGCTAAGATCGACCAGACAGAAGGACGCCCTACGGATACACCATCGGAGTCTGGCCTTTCTCACAAGCCCAGCACAAGGGGTCTCGCTCCTCCATCTCTGGGCGGTGGTAGCAGCAGTGGTACAAGGCTCAGCACATATGCATCCCGTACCACCCTGGATATCCCGCCTGGGGATGAGGATAGCTCCGCTTATGGTGGTTCTTATGACCAGGTCCTTGCTCCCAACGACATGAATAGAGTAACCAGTCATGTCACATCTGCACCGGACGGAGAGGGCGAAGATGAAGAATTCATCGACTATGGTTCAAGCCACGAGAATGAGATGCCGGCCGCTGATAAGGATGCTCTCAATATCACCGCACAATCTGCAAAGCTTCAGTTGGATCTTCTTGCAAATGTGGCTGCCTCGCTACAGGCCGAGAAATCCAAAAATCCGGAAATGACCATCGCAGATCCAGCCCTGGAACAGGCCCTTGGTGCCTACGAAGCTGCAGTCAGCAGCCTCAAGGGTCTAGTGCAGAATCTGCTTAAGATCTCACGGGACCGAGACTCTTATTGGCAGTCTCGTCTCAGTAGAGAGGAGGCCATTCGTCAGATGTGGGAAGAAAGTATGGCCCGTGTGGCCCGCGAGCACGAGGAGCTGCAATCCAAGATGGGCGAGTCTGAGGAGAAGCGGAAGCGGACCAAGCGGGCTCTGAAGGAAGCCCTGGAGAGCGCAACAGGCAGTAGCCGCTCTATCGCTGGTGGGACACCCCGTTTGGCAACAAGCAACCAGAATCTTGAGGCCAGCCAAACTGAAGCCGGCGTTACCGAGCCGATAAATGACGCAGATCAGCCTGCACAGCAACTATCCACGATGCCCGCACTCAGTCGCAACCCATCGACCTACTCCAAGCTCAGCAGTCTCTGTGGCTCAGAGTCGGACGGAGAAGAGTTCTTCGATGCTATTGATGCTGGTGAAATCGAGGTGGAGGACTTGAACGCCGAGAAGGACAATATGGAACAACCTAAAGATGAAAGTGCTGAGCTTCGGGCTGTGAAGAGTACTATCATTGCACCCTCCTTCAAGGGTTATGAAGATCCCATTAGAGAGCGACTCAAGATGGACGCTGATGACCGGCCAAAGATCTCTTTATGGGTAAGCTGTGGTGTTTGCTTCTTCCTTTCTTCGGCAGTGCTAACTACCGTTTAGAGTATCCTGAAATCTATGATTGGAAAGGACATGACGAAGATGACACTCCCGGTATCCTTCAACGAACCAACTTCACTGCTTCAGCGAGTAGCTGAGGATCTTGAATATACTGACCTCCTTGATATCGCTGCTGGTCGGACCGATTCAATGGAACGCCTGGTATACGTCGCCTCGTACGCCGCAAGTGAGTATGCCTCGACCATCGGCCGTGTCGCAAAGCCTTTCAACCCTCTTCTGGGTGAAACTTTCGAGTATGTGCGTCCGGACAAGGGTTATCGATTCTTTGTGGAACAAGTCAGCCACCACCCACCGATTGGAGCTGCGTGGGCCGAGTCGCCTAAATGGGACTACTGGGTAAGTGCCATCCGATTTCGTAACCCAATATGTCTGTCGGCAGGGCTAACCAAAACTACGTATTCAGGGCGAATCCTCCCTCAAGTCCAAGTTCTACGGCAAATCCTTCGACATCAACCTACTAGGCACATGGTTCCTGAAGCTGCGACCTTCCACCGGCGGAGAAGAACTTTACACATGGAAGAAGGTGACCTCGTCGGTCATCGGCATCATCACCGGTAACCCCACAGTGGACAACTACGGTCTGATGGAAATCAAGAACTGGACTACCGGCGAAGTTTGCTACCTTGACTTCAAGCCCCGTGGCTGGAAGGCCTCATCAGCCTACCAGGTGACAGGAAAGGTCGTCGACAACGAAGGCTCCCCCAAGTGGAGCATTGGTGGCCGCTGGAACGATAAGATCTACGCTCGCCACACCCCCGGCTTTGAGGCACCTGTCTCCGGCCAGGATCCCGAGTCTGCCAAGACCTTTTTGGTCTGGCAGGCCCATGCTCGTCCTACTGGTATACCTTTCAACCTGACTCCATTCGTCATCACGCTCAATGCTCTCCCCGAGTCCTTGAAGGAGTGGCTCCCTCCTACCGATACCAGACGACGACCCGATCAGCGTGCTATGGAAGATGGTGAATATGATTTGGCTGCTGATGAGAAGCACCGTGTGGAAGAGAAGCAGCGTGCCAAGCGCAGAGAACGCGAAACCAACGGTGAGGTCTACGCGCCGCAATGGTTCACCCGTGACAAGTGTCCTGTTACTGGAGAGGAATTCTGGGCTCATAATGGAAAATACTGGGAGTCCAGAGATGCGCAGGATTGGAGTCGATCCGAGGATATCTTCTGAGAGGTACTTGGCTTGTTGTTTTGGCTTGGTTGCTTTGTACAAGACTCTCAATTGTCATAAATAAACGAATGAATTCTGGATAGTTTTCTGGTGGACATACGCTCACCCGAGCAAGATCAAATAGTAAATGGTATTATCTTTAGGTAAAATCCACCTAATTGACACAATAAAACTGACAATTCAAAAGCTCAAGTTGAAGATATCTCCGTTTCATAGATGGTCTTAGTCACGTGTCGCCGCAAAAACATCCCCAGAGCTATCCCGTGGTCTGATCAGTTCCCCTCCACAACCAATTGACATCACAATGGCAGGATACACTTGTGTCCAGTGCCTACAGGTTCTCCGTCAAGGATTCCGGGCCTCAGCCCCTCAGGCTCGCCTGCAGAGCCTCGCCACCGCGCGGAGAAGAAGCCCCATCTCCCCGTCTTTCATCCGCAGCTTTGGCTCGCAACGGAACAACCGATCGCTGGGCAGCGCCCCAGAGCAGCCCAAGCACACACACAGCCAGTCCTGCTGTGCTCCCAAGTCCTCGCCGTCGCCTCTCGCTCAGCGGGCAGCTCACACAGCAACCGGGTCCTCCGTCAACCCTCGGGCCGTCCTGAAACCCGACAACCTGTTCCACTCCTTCTCGAATTCGCCCTCGCCGGCAATCCGCAAACGCGCGGAGTTCATCAAGCAGAATGCCTTCTGCCCGCACCCAAGCCACCAGCAGACCCGCGCGGCCGTGTCGCCGCACGACCCCGAAGCCAGAAAAACCACCGACGATGCAAACCTGCCCCCGGCCCATTCGCACTTCGAGTGCCCCGACTGCGGTGTGCCAGTCTACTGCTCCGAGGGCCACTGGATGGACGATTTCGAGGCTCACCTTGAGATCTGTGACACGCTGCGCCAGATCAATGAAGACGACCACGACCTGAACTCCGGCCGCTTCTTCCCCGAATTCCATTACCCCGGTCCTCAGGATGATAACTTTGTTATCAACATGACTAACTGGGACACTTACCTCTACACCCGTGAATTCGCGGCTATCAACGACGACCGCTCCATGCGTCAGGTTACGCGCATGCTAACCTACCCCCAGACAATCGGCAGTGTCCTGCACGAGCTTAGCCCGTACAGTGTTCGTTCCGGTGGACGGCTCACACCGGAGGGATTGAAGAGTCTGAGTGGTAAGTCCTGATTCTATGCAGTATAATAGAGGACTGCTAGCAGTATTTCCACACAGCAAACTAATTCATCCCCAGCCCTCCGCTACTCCCTCCACCCCCCTAAAGCCGGTGAAAGCATCGACGTTAAAGGTCTCCGCTTGAAGGCGCCCCCAGTACGGATCTTCATTCTCGGCGCCCGCGCAGAGTCGTCCCTCCCCCGCGACGTCTGGCTGCAGCTGCAGTACATGTACCCCCGCGCCCTGCTGCACCTCATCTTCATCGGGCCGGAGAGCATGGCGAATCGAGACGGAGAGTATCCGCTTCCCGAGCGCACACCTGAGAACCCCTTTGGCGGCATCGTCGAGGACAGACTCGGTGGCCAGATGAAGATCACTACCTACGTGGACTACTTCCACACTATGAACAAGGCGCAGTATTTCGGTCCCTTCGATCCTTACCTGGATTGCTTCATGCTCTTCCATCCTGGTCTGGGTCACCCGGCTAGCTCGCACGAGTGGGAGGAGACGCTGCCTCAGTTGCTTGAGACTAAGGTTCCTATCATCTGTACTGGGTATACCCAGTGGGATCTGGAGCGTGATATTAACTGGGTGGGTGAGAAGTGTCGTGGAGAATTTGATGTGCTCCTTGAACCCGGGGAGAATATCTTCCGCAGTCTGCGCTGGGATCTGAATGATCAGGATCCTCATGATGTTTCTTGTGGAAACTGGGGATTGTGGGCCTTCCGAGGCAAGAGGTATGTGGTGTTGTTTGCTGAGTCGAGGGATGTTGGCTAACTTGCTCGACAGATACGAAGCTGCTTTCTCCAAAGAGGAGTAGGCTAGTTCCAGCTCACCTTTCTGTACGATATTTTTTTTTGTGCCCGTTCTTGGGGCCATTGTAGTAGATAAGATCAGTTTCAGTCCTCTCCTAAGTTATTCACGATTATCCATGCGCTTGATTCAGCCAGTTCTTTTGTCAAGCATACACCGTAGATAAAAGCCATAGGTAAGCTATCATCGAGAAGCTAGAAATTCATACTATATATCTAAAGACCACACGCTCCGCTCGTGGTTGAAAGATTACAGATTAAGCAAAGGCCAGACGTAACCACAATGAAAGGTATCAATTGCACAAAAAAGTAAAGCTCGTAAGTCTTACACTCGTCAAGTAACAGTAGTATGACATCCAAGAGCAAAGATGCAAGCATCAATGTGGAGAAAGAATCCAAGGTCAACCAAGACAGAAAGGAAGTAGCATTAAGGTCAGAAAATGCTTGGATGAGATCAAAAGGGGAGTATCGAAGGGAAAAGAAAAGGGTATAAACATCGGAAAACACATTAAAATCACCGTAACCAGCAAGTAAGCAGGTTTAAAAGAAACGGTATGTTAGGAAGAAAGAATATGTAAAGAAGAAAATATCCCCGAATGAAAACATGGGAAGGATCAAGTGAAGGCCATTCTAGATGGCCGAAGCAGTCCAGTATCAAAGGTTGACTGACACTGGATGCAATGCGACAAAAGTCGCCACCAAGATCGGGGGAGGCAACTCAAACATTCACTCGTTCAAATGAGTCAGAAAATGGAGTTTAGATCACAAGCACACCAGCGATGGCGGCTGCACCAGCAGCCATGAAACCAGGGAGGTGAAGTGCACCAGCACCGGCGGTAGCAGGGACGGAAGGAGTAGCCGAGGCACTCTCACCGGCGGGAGTGCTGCTAGCCTTGATCAGGGGGGTAGAGGAGCTGGCAATGTGGCTCATGGAAGGGGTAGCACTGGAGGAAGGAGTGCTAGTGATGACAGGCGTCCAGGTCGACGAGGAAGTTGAGGTCGAGGTCGAGGTTGGAGTGGGAGTCGGGGTGGACGACGGGGGAGCAGTGTATCCAGAGGGCACCAGAGTGACGGTCTTGGTGATACAGTCGGCTGAAGCAGATTCAGCGGCGAACGCGACGGGCGCGAGGGCCGAGAGGAAGAGGAGAGCCTTGGTGAACTGCATTGTTGATGTTTGGTTCCAAGTTGTTATGATATTGCGAATTGCGAATTGCGAATTGAAGATTGAAAATTGAGAATTACGAATTGCGAAGGGAGAGTAATTCGAGCCAAAAGAGTGAATGCAGCTTATAAAAGAATGTAATAGCTGTGAGAACAAAAGAGTGACACTGTTTAGAACAGGAGAAGGTTGCGAGTTCAAGAGAGGGAAAGGAGAGAAAGGGGAAGTTCCAAGGCGCTTGTATCGTCTGTACGGGACAGGTACCAAGGCAGCAAGGCACTAAGGCAGCAAGGCAGCAAGGATTCTTCATGGGAATATCATTCTTACTTGGTATACATAGTTAGTTAGTTAACTAACTAGTTAGTAGTATCAATTCGTTGTATTCATTATAGATCACAGACTTTGCGATCTTTCCTTCTCTTCTATCGAATGTTTTTCTCAAACTCCTAATTACTTCAACCCTCAATACAACTAACTAGTCCAATTTAGGAATATCCACGCGTCTCTACTCTGTACTTGTTCTTCACTTCTATACAGTTACAGGTCCAGTTTCAGGTCCAATTCAATATCGCCTTCACATTATTAGAAGCAAAGCGCTTATGGATATAAACAATACTGTTGTATAGGCCAACAAGTTCCCAAACCGGGGGTATCAAGGTCGCAAGCAAACGTCCATCCCAATCATCTTTTATCATAGCATTAAGGCTCATCATCAACACAAGCCAGGTGGAGCCATAATAACCCAGCAGTCAGAAAGCAAAAAAACAGCAGAAAGCAAAAGCATGGTTTGTCATTTAGAATCCCCAGACGGCGGCGGCTACCACGGCAACCGTCACCCAGTACCCGCTAGCATGCAGGACCATCGCGACCGGCCCGGATGCCGAGGAGGTGCTACTCGAGCTTGCGTCGGCGGCAGTGGTGCCATTGGCCAAGGTGCCATTGATGTAGATGGTCTGAGTGCCGTTCACATCGACCACACGCACAAGACTGGAGTTCTTCGGCACGGTGCCGTTGAAGAGGGACTCGTAGTAGGTGCGGTTAGTGTTGCTGTCGCAGCCACACTCGGAGTACTCCTGGCACACACAGACAATGGGGAGCGACTCGTTCTTGTGGTCCCTGTCATTGTAGTAGTTGTAGTGGTGGCTGTAGGGGTAGGCATAGGCGCTGTACAGCCAAAGACCCGGGAAGAAGCCCAGTGCAGCTCCACCGAGCACATAGGGGGCGATTCCTCCAGCGGACCGGGAGCCAGACTTGTAGGGAGTGCGCGCACCACCGGCATAGTAGTTTCCTCCACCGTAGCTTGCTCGAGTGCCAGAGCCGCCACTGGTTGTACCACCGACATTGCTTGAACCACTGCGACTGCTTCCACTGCTACCACTTGAACCGGAGGAGCCGGAAGAACCGGTGCGGCCTCCACTGCTGCCACTGGAGCCACTGGAGCCAGAAGAACCAGAGGAACCGGAAGAGGAAGAACCGGTGCGGCCTCCACTGCTTCCTCCGCTGCTGGATGAACTGCTGGACGAACCGCTGCTGCCGCCTCGGCTTCCTCCACCACCGCCACGTCGTTTCTCAAGGGTTATGACATCTGTGTCCTGGGTGGAATCCAGGGAGTCCAGGGAGACCACATCTCGTTCAATGAGATCGGTAGACTCTGTGTGAGGAATGGTCAGGGCCGTGACCCTGGTAGAGAGTAGAAGGAGCGTTGTCGCCCACGTGAACTTCATAGTGGGTATTGAGTATTGAGTAGTAGAACAGAAGGATGGAGGGATAGCGGAATATGGCAATAGAAAATGTTAACAGGGTGAAATCTAAGCGAAGTGAAGTAGACGAAGTAGTGAAGTAGTGAAGTAGGAAGTAACGGTATGACGAAATTCTGATGAACTCAGTCCGACTCCTTAAAAGATTTCAGGGCTCTCCAAGGGTATAAAAAAGGGTTTCAAGTGTCCAGATTTAAGCAATTCCAAGGAAATCAAATGATAAAAAATTCATCAAAGCCAAGATACTCAGCCTCGGACCCTGACCCCCCCTTTTAGCCAAAGAACGAATACGAAGGGATTAACGATATTAATGAGCGGAGCGGAGTATATACTCCGTAAGCACTGCCACGATCTCATTTCTTCTTATTCTAGAAAACTTCCAATCCCAAGTTGCCACTGTCGAAATGATCTAATGGTGCATATGTACTTTAATAAGTAGGTAACTACAGAGTACATATGTACCTAGTTAGTTAACTAGTTATGTACATTGTAGATCGTCTCAATCCCTGTTTCTCCACATGGGTATGGACCTTTATACGGAGTAGCCAAGGTTATAGGCTGTCGTCAAGATATACCTATACCTAGGCATTCTCTACTGAGCCTCATTGTCCGAGCACTACGGAGTATATATTACTATCTTACTATATTATTCATAATATTCACAATACTCCATACTCCAACACTACGTCAATCTACGCCCTGTAAATCCACATAGAATGAGCCTTGCTCCAAGCCCCAAAGTGTACGAAACTCTCTCCTTTGTTATATACAAAGTAGAGTACGGCATAAAAAGTATATAGTTACATTAGGAGTGCGCCTTGTTTGAATACGAAGTGAAGTATCAAAGCACTTGGGCTATTGGCTTATTTCTTTTCTTTTTATTTCTTTTTATAACAGGGTGATTCGAACATGATATTTCTAATAGAACTACGGAGTAGTTAATATATAATAATATAT